>JAFFST010052148.1:102691-113781 GCA_022414735.1 Noturus placidus
TGGATTTTTTTTCACCTTCAATAATAAACACCTTCATTTACAAATTGCATTTTGTGTTTACTTGAGTTGTCCTTGACTATTGTTTAAATTGGCTTGATGTTCCGAAACACTTAAGTGTGACAAACATGCAAAGGAACAGGAAATGAGGAAGGGGGCAAACACTTTTTCACTCCACTGTATATGAGACCACCGGTGTGTTGTCTGTAAACACATGGTGACTGTTCAATTGAGGAAGAAGGAATTTCAGTGCTAGAAGTATGGCCCACATTTTTAGGCAATTTACATGCTGCTCTATTTTCAGCCACCATTGTGCAATAGGACCATAAGCGCCAATAGTCTCCCAAGATCCAGCTTTATCTTGCTCAATGTTGTTTAGGATTGATCCTACCCATGTTGGGGATAGAAATGCCGTCATGGTAGTAGAATCCTTTTAACCCCTAGAAAAGATGTCCACTGCAATGGGGAAAGCTTACTTTTCTGAGGTTCAACCTGAGACCCAAGCTCTTCATGTAGCCAATCTCAATGTTGATCTAACAGTTCCCTGGATCGTGCTAGAATTAACCAGTCATCCAGGTAGTTTAGTAAATGGATGCCCTGGAGTCACAATGGACAACCATGCATTTTGTGAAGGTGTGAGGGGATAAAGCTAGCGATATTTCTATGTGGAAATATGCAACTTTTAGATCTATCGTCACAAACCAGTCCTAAAACTGAATCTGTGGAATGATAAGTTTGGGCGTTAGCATCTTGAAACTGTATGTCTGAAGAGTACAGTTCAGATGATGCAGATCTAAAATTGGCCGTATACTCCTATTTTTTGCGGACCTGGAAGTAATGGCTGTAAAAACCTCATTCCCTCAGGGAACGGGGTACATGTTCTATTGCCCCTTTGTCCAAGAGGGATCTTACTTAATGCGCTAACATCGGGCTCTCGTCTGTGCTGACTACTATGGTGAGCACACCTCTGGACCAGGGGAGTCGAACTATAAACTGGACACGGTAACCATTTCCTACGGTAGAGAGAACTCATGGAGACACATTTGGCAGTAGTTTCTCTGCTGCCAGATGGTCTTTTAGTGACATTAACTATTTCACATTCTATTGGAGGGAAAACATCAGATTTTCATTTCCCTGTGACAGCTCGCTGACCAGAGAACACTGAAAACTTGGGACAGCCTTGGCTAGGGGAGGCCCTACAGTAGCACTGGGGCTAACTGCCCTAACAGCCTCATGTCTCCTGATACGTCCCTCCACGGCCCCTCAGGACCGCTCTTCTTTGCCTGCTTGGCCTTTATGTCCATTCTCAGATCAGGCCTAGTAGCAGGCCGTGACTGTGGCTGTCCGCTTCCCCTGGCTGTCTGTAGGGGTTGGTGGACTGCCATACTCACCTTCTGGGTTTCCCTTGAACTAATGCTGGAGAACTCGAGACAACAGGGAAGGAACTGGCTGAATGCCGCAATATGTTGAGCTAACTCAGCAGGTCTGCTTGGTAGGCCTGCAACACTGTCATTGTCTGCAGTGACCCACAAGCAAGACTACTACCACATAGGCCTTGCCCACCAATGCCACGGTGGCCTTACACATTGGCTTGGATGGCAAAGCCAGCTCCCTAGTTACCTTCCGTTGATGGAGAGAGGTAGCTCGCAAGCGCCTCCTCCACATTCAGCATAGCTAAATAGCCATGCCGTTTATTCCCCACAATGGCTGAATAATGCAACATCGTGGGTTTATAAATACAGCTTATGCATGGTTTCCCGCAGAAGCCTGATATTTTGTCAGGCACATCTGGAAGAATTGGGTGTTTCTGCAGTGTGTAGGCATTTACATTCTCTGGGGAGAACAAGGCTCATCCAGCCTTATTAATCACGTCAAGCAGCTCTTTATATGCTGCTCACAGTTTTTAGCACATCCTTCAGGCGCCTCTCAGTCAGAAATGAATTATTACTATTATTTTTGTGGGTGTATCCCTTTCCATAGTGGAACTAGGAGTCACGACGCGAGCCCCAAAATCCAGTGGAGAGCCGAACCCGGACGACAGTGCAAGAGACAGAGCAGTGCTTGTCTCTGGCTCCTCTTCCGGATCCATAAGAGATCCCCGAACATGAGATGGCTAGCTGCCTAGGCAGCGGCCATCCCAGATCCGTGAGGCTCTGAAACCCAACTCGCTTCGGCTTCTGAGAAGAGCGTAAGTCGTGAGTCAAGCTGCTGTATGTAGGCATTACCATGCGCAGCCTGTCAAGGCTGACATCGCATGCTAAACCCTAGAGGAAATGAAGCACATTTTTGTTTCTTTACACAACCAACTGACATATAATAAAGGCTGATAGCGCGGTTCACAGGTGTCATATTTATATCACACAACATGCTTAATTGCCACGCCACCTGATCATGGCAGGCATGATTTTACACAAGTTTCAGATGCGGGACGCGCGCGAGGTGCTCCCCATAGTGTTATGCCAAACGCCTTTGAAAGGGAACAGAATGCAATGATTAGTAAATCTCATAAATCCATATGTTATTCACAATAGGACATAGAAAACATATCAAAGGTTTAAACTGAGTAAATGTTCCATATTAAGAAAAAATAAGGTAATTTTGAATTTGAAAACACGTCTCAAAAAGGTTGTGATGGAGGCAACAAAAGTCCACCTCCCGCAACATTGTGAAAGAACTAATGCCTCTGTTCAGCTGTGTGGGGATCCCCAAGGACATTCTGACTGACCAAGGTATGCCATTCATTTAAACTTGATGGTTGATATGTGCCGGCTGTTGCAGGTAAAGCATTTGAGAAGCTCGTTCTACCACCCCCAGACTGACGGCCTTGTGGAGAGGTTCAATCAGACACTGATATGGTGATGAGTGGTAGACGAAGGCTTCTCCCCCTTTGAGTTCCTCTTTGGACAGCACCCTCAAGGACAGCTGGACATGGCCCAGGAGGCTTGGGAGGAACAGTATTCTCCATTTCACTTCCTGGTGAAGTATGTGCAGGACATCCAGGAACGGATTAACTGAGTGACACCGATCATCCAGGAGCATATGGAGGCAGAGCAGCAGGACCAGCAAAGGGCCTACAACCAACCAGTTCAGCTCAGAGAATTCCAACCAGGTGATTAGGTGCTCCTCCTTTTCCTGAACAACTCCTGCAAGTTCCTGGCTGGCTGGAAGGGCCCGTACACAGTCCTCGAGAGAGTGGGTCCAGTCAATTACCAACTGCAACAGCCCAGTAAGCATGCAGATGCCCAACTGTATCACATCAATCTATTGAAAAAAATGGGTAGAACATGCACCAGTGGTGTCTGATTTTGCCACTCTCCTCACAGATCACAAGTATACCTTGGTCCACCAAGGCGAGGACCTCACCCCGATGCAATGCCAAGAGCTGACAGAGCTGGTGGACCTGTTTGCCAACATCTTAGCCTCCTCCTCAAGTCTAACGCATCTGGTCCACCATGAGATCAAAACCCCACCAGGATTAGTGGTAAGACTGCAGCCCTACCGTGTCCCGGAGGCTCACTTTCAGGCTATTGAGGAGGAGGTCAGCTAGATGTTCTGTGACGGCATCATCAAGGAGTCTGCCAGCCCTTGGTCCAGCCCCATCATTGTGGTGCCAAAACCCAATGGCAGTATCAGGCTCTGCACTGACTTCAGTAAGCTGGTGTCTGATTTTTAAAGTTACCCCCTTCTCCGAGTAGACGACCTATTGGTGCATCTGGGGAGAGCCCAGTTCATCTCTACCCTTGACCTGACCAAGGGATACTGGCAAGTGGCTCTGGTTCCTGAGGCTACACCCAAGACAGCCTTCAGCACCTCCAGCGGTCACTGGCAGTACCGGGTTCTCCCTGTTGGCTGAAACAGAGCCCCAGCAACATTCCAGCGACTGATGGACATCGTCCTAAAACCCCACAGGCCGTTTGCAGCCACCTACCTTGACGATGACATCATCCACCTCTCCACCTGATTGGACCACCTTTACCATCTGGGAGAAGTCTTGGTGACATCTGGGGCTGACCAAGGCACAGTACCTGGGGTATCACATTGGCCGATGCCTCTTAAAGCCACAGGAAAAGAAGCTAGAGGCAGTGAAAGAGTTTCCCTGACCCACCGAAGAAACAGGTGTGTGCATTTGTGGAGTTGGATACTATAGGAGGTTTGTGCCTAACTTCTCCTCTCTAGCCTCCCCACTCTTAGATTTCACTATGAAAGGACAGCTGGACCAGAAGCGGTGGACCAAGGAAACCTGGATTTCAACCTGCCCTTCACCAACACATCTGAGACAGGGCTATGGGCCATCGTGTCTCAGACATTCAATAAGAAGAGCACCCGATGCTCTACATGAGCCAGAAGCTAAACCCCACCTAGAAGAGATAGGCAGCCATGGAGAGAGAAGCCTTGGTCATAAAACGGGGCTGTAGAGGAGCTATGGTACTACATGGCAGGTCGGAACTACACCCTCATGACCGACCATGCACCTTTGCAATGGATGGCCAGAGCAAAGGACACTAATGCCAGAGTAACCAGGTGGTTTCTATCATTACAGGACTTCCCTTTCCAGGTGCAGCCCTGAGTGGGGGCCCACCATGGAAACCCAAATGGCCTCTAATGCCGACATGCCTTATGGGCCCAACATCTGCCAGCAGTAGGCTATGCATGCAGCTCACATGCACAAAAACCAACCCGCTCCTTGCATGACTGCCACCCGAGTGCTGCGTAGACAACTCTGCTTCAGCGCCTCACATGTTTTGGACAGCTTAACAGCACATAGCTACAAGGCAGGGAGGCAGAAGCACACACGGCTGGCGGCCAATGAGTGGAGCAGCAGCTCACCCTCCTGCAGATGCTGGAAGAGAATAAAAGGGCCATGGAAGCACAGAGCAGGCAGACACGTCTCTGGTAATGCTGGTATTGACTCCACTCTCTTTGTCTCTTACAGAAGGAGATGGCCACACTGCACCCTCAGCCAACTCCACACATTTCCCTTCATCCTGCCTCCTTAGTGTCTGTGTTTCTACCATCAACTTAGTTTCCACAGTTTAAACAGTTAATACTGTGTCTTCAAAATATCTAGTCTTGGTTTGAGCCCTGGGTTTTGCCTGTAAAGACTGCATTTGTTGTTAAAAGAGATAAAGCAAGAGCTAATGTCATAGCTTGGGCTTACCTGGCTGCTTCTGGAACAGGCTGACTAATCTTTATTGATTATGTAACTCATAAATATAAATATAAACTCATCTAAAGTACCTTTGGAACTCACTGTACATCGTTTTCAAACGAGTTCCATATGGATTGTTATGACATCGGAATGAAATATATTGAACATATTTTAAATGATCTATTTTGTCTTTTTACGATATGAGACCTTATAATATTAGGGCCATCCTACAGAGTGAACAGATATTTTTCAGAGACTACAACTGGATTGGGTGTCTTGCCTCCTAAATTGTCCACTAAGAAATGGAAATTAATTAACCTCATTCATAATGCTTTAAATATGAATTGAAGATAAAGCCACTTCACAAGTCATCAAAGTTGGTACCCAGGAAATACTCCAGAGTAATTCAGACTATGCAAAAGGGTCACAAATAATAAAAAGGAGTCTTCAGCATTTTTCAGACTAATCTCTGTATCTGTAGCATACTATAACATATGTGTATTTACCACTGAAAAATATTTTGTAGGATACAATCAAGAATCCTTTTGTTTTTACCCAAATCTTTCTTTAAGAATATAGACAAATTAATCTCATCTTTCATATGGGCAGGAAAAACTCCCAGGGTCTCCAAATTTTTACTTCAGAGGAGTTGACTGAGTGGTGGCCTTTCTTTGCCCAATTTCATCTATTATTATTGGGTGGCTAACATGAAGAAACTGGTGTTCTGGTTACAGGCCCTCTCACTTCCATGGTTCCACTTAAAAGCACAGTCTTGGATTTCGACCTCCCTCCCTGCTCTAGTGTTCTCCTCCCTTCCAATAGCCCTTTCACAATACACAGATAATCTTATAGTATGTACCTCCCTGAAAATTTTCTACCAGTTTTGTCATCATTTTAAATCTGTCTCGGCCTCAATCGGGGCACCTATATGTAATAACCACCTCTCCCCCCCCCCTCCTTTATAGATTCCACATTCTCTCTTTGGGAACAGAAGTGTCTGAAATGCTTTGAGGATCTTTTCATCAACGATGTGTTTGCGAATTTTTCTGAATTATCCTCGTCATTCAGCCTGCCTCCATCTCACCTTTTCGGTTTCTTTCAAATTAGGCACTGTGTCTCCTCCCTATTCACTGGGTTTCCCTCCTTACCTATAAAGTCTGCACTGGAAGAGGTGTTCAAGCTGAATCCTCATAAGAGGAGCATTATGTCACAGATATATGCAACAATTTGGTCTCAAGACAATTCTTACAATATTAAACCATTAGTGCCTGGGAATAGGAATTAGGTCTGGAGCTTGAGGATGATTACTGGGGCAGAGTGTTAGATAGTATAGGGACCACCACGTCATGTGCTAGACTTAGTTTCATACAATTTAAAGTGGTCCATAGAGCTCACCTCTCTAGGAGTAAACTGTCTAAAATATATCCCAATGTTCCCGACATGTGTGAAAAATGTAAACTTTAAACGTGTAACCTGAGTCATATGTTTGCACTTTGTCTCAAACTACAGAACTTTTGGAACTCCTTTTTTAGGACTATGTCTGACATTCTTTATAGGACAAAATGAATAACTGCTGCATTACTAGTGTGTAATTGTAATAATTTTCAAGTTGAACTGTCATAGAGGTATTTAACTTCTATTCTGTCAATTATTGTTATTAACATGGCAAGATTACTTGATGTTAAATAGTGTTTGTACTACTGCCTGGTATCCTCTCAAAATGTATGACTGTGTCTGATTTAGCTATTTAATTGTACTTATCACATAGTGATTTTATTTAGCATATGTCTTCATATCCCCTGAAATAATTTCCTGGCTATGCTACTGATGGGAGTAATAGGAGCAGCCTCATTGTTCTTGTGCCCAAACTGGACAGGGTGGTCTGTTTCTGCGAGGACTTCTGCAAGGTGATGACTGTTTCTAAATTTTATGCCTATTCAATGCCTCATATTGACTGTAGTGGTTTTTTCCCATAATATAATTTTTTCCACCAATTAGTCACTCTTCTATTCAGACTGTTTGGGCTGCTGGCTACATTCTGCATGCTGTGGCACCACTGTGCCTATGCCACAACTGATTTACATACAGTCCTAATGTCCTTGAGATGAGTCGGCCTGTGATCCAGCTTCCACTTTGGTCATGGGCAGGTGCCTCCCCAAATTGAAATTATCTGTTCTCTACCCCCTCTATAATAAAAACTTCTTCAAATTCTTCTTCCTAATGCTCAGTGTGAGCCCACCAGGACAGTGCTTGTATCTATTATGTCTGTACAGGGGGAAATGTTTGTAGTAAATGTGTAGATTTTCTAGCAAACAAATATAGATACTGTATTTTAAGGCTTTACTGCTGTTTAAAAATCAGAATATCAAAAATTTCCAATTTAATGAGACCTGGTGAATATTAACAGTTCTTACCCTTTGATACATTATTACGTATTTGTGAAATGCATATTAAAGCTGTGCTTATCTTAAATAATTCACAATAAATTTGAGTCAAGTGCCAAATGTGAACAGTCAGGCAAATATACATTGCAAAGTGATTCATGCAGCATTGCAATAAATTTTTCTCCCTTTTGAATGCACCCAAAATGAAACCCTAACATGCATGCTATAACAAGCAATCATCTAAAGCTATAAGCATTTGAGATGTGGTCATGTTTTGAATAGCTTTGTTTTTACACTGTCATTACAATTATCTTAGAATAGGTATAATGTAACAATAAATCTATCGTTCAAGTACCACCTATTTAATTGCATGTTACCTATATGCTTATTTGTCACTACCATTTCCAACTAAAAATAGCCTACATGTGGGAGGCCATGAGATCCTAAAATTATCTTATCTCTTTGAATCACAGTTCAGAAACTACGCCACCCAGCCAGCACACAAGGGCTCACATCATGGATTACATGGCTAAGTACTGTCAACATGAACTGAACAGACTGCATCATGCAAGTGTACGAGGAGCTTACACTGCCAACCACCAAGTGAACTCACATTGTGTCTCTGTGCTACACACACTCCACATTTACATTGGAGGAAATGTGTAGGGTTGTATGTGCTGGGGTTTGTTAGTATGTTCAGTGTGTGTGTGTGTGTCTGTGTTAGTATGTCCAGTGTGTGTGTGTGTGTGTGTGTGTGTGTGTGTGTGTGTGTGTGTGTGTGTGTTTGATGGTCAGCTGCATTCGATTTTGCGTCAGTCAGAAGCTAAAAATATCATTCCACTTGATGGCAGTGATCCAACGAGACTGCAATCACTACAAAAATCTCAAGATTACTCAGTGGAGGCAGGTTAAAGAGCATTACATGTGGCAAATCTCTACAATAATATTATGGTACTGTTTAAGGCCTCCTATACACAGCTTGGATTAATCATAGTGCAAATCTTTGATTAATTGTAGGATGTGTATAATTTCTGTCACTAACCTAAATGTATTTCACATGTTGCTTGATAACGCCTCTCTCTCTCTCTCTCTCTCTCTCTCTCTCTCTCTCTCTCTCTCTCTCTCGCTCTCATGCTCATAAGGGTAGACTTGTGCATTTCCATATGATGACTTACAGTGTGACACAAGGTCAATTTCATTGTGATGTAAGCTACATGGGGTCAAAGCCATGGTTCATTACCTTGACATCCTCCAGTACTATAAAAAACATATACTTACATAGAACTGGCTTTTGGAATGGTTTTGAAATATTTTTATTGTGTGGATGAAAGAGCTTGAAAGTCTTTCATCATCCACACCCCTGCCACAGGGAAACTCTTGTTGCAAAATACAAGTTTAATGAGCATCATGTATAGGATTTAAACGTTAAAACTTCCTGCAGTTCCACTAAAATGTTATTCCCAACCATGTAAGTATGGCTATAACCTTGTAGCTTTTTAAATGCCTCTGTCACTAGGTGGTGAAGGCATTATATGTTGGGGTTGTCTGTCCATGTGTCCTTCCAAGATTATTGTTAGTGTGATATCTCAAGAGCAAGTGCTGGAATGTATATGAGATTTTTGTGGAATAATCTTTTTAACCAGCAGATGAACTGATTTGATTTTGGAATCAATCCAAACAGGATCAAGGTCACAACAACATCTTAGGTTTTCTCCAATAGCTTCCTACCTGTTTATCATACAGAGAAATTGCTTAAAGGGTCATGCACAGGGAGTCAAGATTTCACACCCAGGAAGTCATTATTCACTAGGTTCTAGGTGGAATGGCTGTGGCTCAGGTGGTTGAGCAGGTTGTCCACTAATCGTAGAATTGGCAATTCGATTCCCGGCCCACGTGACTCCACATGCCATTAGCGCCTTCATGGCAGCTCTGCTACCATTGGTGTGTGAATGTGTGTGTGAATGAGACACAGTGTAAAGCGCTTTGGATATAAGTGTGCCATTTATTTATTTACCATTTAGTTAGTTAATATGTCAGGAGAAAGTGGTTGAATGCTTGTAAGAATGATATGAAATGATCATTGTACTACCATGTGAAATTATTAGCTTTTTAAATTGATCCAAACAGGGTCAAAATTACATCAAGGTCAAATGTCTGAAATATTTTTTTCTTCAATAGTTTCCTACCTGTTTGAAGTATATTTTAAGGGCATTTTAAGCATACAAATTAATAATAAAGACTAGACTGGCTGGCGGTGGTGGCATCCCCATCGTTTTCTACTTATCAATAAATTGAATTCAGTTGCGATCTTTATTTTAGAGTTCGAAAACTTGCAGCGTAACTAAAAGAGTTCATGTGACAAAACCATTTCTGAGTAAATTCACTGATTATCAGATTTCCAGATCCATGTTGTAGCTGATGTAACAATGGTCTTGTGATCCTGTTACTTCATAGGAAAAAAAGACAAGAACAAATTTTTCCAACATAACAAGTAAAAAACAAAAATAATTCAGGAATGAGGATCGAAATTTACATTTACATACATATGTAAACATGTGCTAACTTTCTCTGCTAGGTGCCCCACCAAGCCACATTTCCACAGAGGTCTGACAGACCAGCAACCAGTAACCAGGAATCATAACAGAGTTAGACACTTGGGCCCATATTTATAGACTATGCAGACCTTAGACATAACTATTCAGACAGTAGAGCAGAATTTGTGGGTACACATGGCCAGGGGTAATTGCCTAAAACAGAGGAGTGTCTCAGTTATTATGACCCTAGACTTAGTCCCATTTTACTCGTGCAATATCTACTTAAATTAAGGAGCAGTATTAAGGCCAGAGCTACCGTACTATCTGTCAGTTTGATGTAACCACGATGTTATGCTGAAAATTAACATTAAAACTATTTTAAATTAAGTCAACAAGGTTATTTTTTTCAGATATTGGAGGAAATCCGAGACATTGCCATCATCTCAAGGACTGAATGTTTTTTATAGATAGAGTTTTATTTTCTGCTTGTAACTGAAAACTTACTGACTAACCTATCATTTTATATGATTAATGAAAATTTCTAAATTTGGAGATTCTCATGCTGATGTGCAGATGTTCAAAATTTCTGAAGAATAGCAAATGCTTTACTTGCTTTTTATACATCTTCTTAAACTAACAGTGTGTGTTCTGAATCAATCTGCTCATCTAAGAGTACTTCTTCAAAATCCATTGTTCTTATACTAACTTTTTTTGAGTCATAATTTACTGATGTATGGCTGACCATGCCTGTGTTTCTGTTTGAAATTTGTGCTTTGTATAGCACATATAACACAAGAGCCATTGTTCCCTGTCAAATAAGAGCCAAATAAGAGCATGCAAACCCAAGAATATTACTGAACTGGAGGCCATTGCTCATGAGGAATGGGCTAAGATTCATCTCAGAAATATTTTTAAGATAAGAAATATTATGTCACTACATGATGCAGAAATATTAGTTCATGCTTTCGTTACCTCTAGACTAGATTATTGTAATGCCGTACTGTCTGAATGTTCCAGTAGAAACAT
>JAFFST010052148.1:114253-126821 GCA_022414735.1 Noturus placidus
GCTCTTAACACCTTAGGGAGTTTTTCCTTGCCATTGTCGCCACTCAGTGGCTTGCTCATTTCACTCAGTGGCTTGGGATAATTTCTCACCTTTACTATGTGTATACTGTGTTTATATTCCTGTAAAGCTGCTTTGAGACAATATCTGTTGTAAAAAGCACTATACAAATAAAATCGAATTGAATTGAATTCTGTATATTTCCGTAGGGAGATATCTGTAGGGAGAAATGAATGGGCCGTAGTATTCAGGTGTGATTTTGGCCCATTCTTCTAAACATATTGTCTTTAAATCTTATTCAATTGGATTCAAGTCAGGTGATTGACTGGGCCATTCTAACACATTGATTGTTTTTCTCTGAAACTAATTGAGAGCTTCATTTGCTGTACGCTTTAGATCTTTGTCTTGCTGGAAGGTCCACCCATGTCTCATCTTCATCATCCTGGTGGATGGCAGCAGATTCTTCTCAAGTATCTTCTGGTTAAGGACTCCACTCATCATTCCTTCAAATATATGAAGTCTGCCAGTACTATGCGATGAAAAACAGCCCCACACCTTCCACCTCCAAACTTCACTGATGTGCATTTCTATTGCTTCTCCAAAAATGGTGTGTAGTATGACAGCCAAAAAGTTCAATTGTGCTCTCGTTTGACCAGAGTACACTCTCCCAGTATTTCATAGACGTATCAAAATGAGTTGTTGCAAACTTTAAACGAGCTTCGACATGCCTCTTCTTTACTAATGGAGTTTTGCGGTGAGCATGAGCAGTGGAATGCCTTGCCTATTGAATTCTCTGTGACTATGGAACCTGCTGCCTCCAAGTGTTTCTGGGGCTCTTTCAGAGTGGTCCTTGGCTCTTGGGCTACTCCTTTGACTATTCTTCAGATTCCCTGGTCAGAAATCCTGCGAGGAGCTTCTGTGTGTGGTCGGTTGATGACGGAGTGATGTTACTTCCACTTGAGGATAATGGCCCCAGTGGTGCTTACTGAAAGATTCAGAAGTTTTGAGATACGTCTGTATCCGATTCCATTAATATGTTTTGCAACAATAAGGTTGCAAAGGTCTTTGGAGAGATCATGAGATGTTTCTTGTGTTACACCTTGGTAATGAAAGGCCTTTTTGTAGAACATCAATTTACTAACTATAAATTCACTTTATTACACATTACATTTTTTTTCTGGGCTTTAATGTTGTGAATTCTTTATATTTCTGGATTTCTTGAGTTAATACTGGTGTCTGGTGAAAATGTCATGTGAATAGCCTCATTGGAAATATATTTACTGAAAAACATGTATACTGTACATGTGTGTGTCTCTATGTGTGTGTGTGTGTGTGTGTGTGCGTGTGTGTGTGTGTGAGTGTGTGTGTGTGTGTGTGTGTGTGTGTATAAGTAGTCATTAAAAATAATAAAAATAGTCATTAGAAATTTACAAATAATCTAAGTCTATGACTAACAACTATGAAGAGAACAAACACTACCAACTAATAACTAAAAAAAATTAACTAAAAGTAACACAAAATCAAAACAAGCTAAAGGCAATTAATTAAAAAAAAATAAATGTGTAAAGAAAAAGATCTTCCATTGCTCAAGACTTCAGATATTTCAGATTTTCACATCTCAGATGCATGCTCTAAATAGAGGAGTTCCGTTACGCTTTAAGTGTAGTATAGGAGAGGAGTGTGTCATCATCTGTCATCACCTGGCATTATCTTTAACTGACTTATTTGCATAATATGAGGTGGCTCCATAGATATTCTGTACATTCCTTATATGTGTCTCAGGCCACATGTATGAAAACGTAATTTTTACATCTCTGTTTTAAAACAAGAAATTCCTGTCTATAAGAATAACATTTTTGAAAATATCTCTGTCCACACAAAAACACATAAAAAAACAAAAACAACAACAACAAAAAAAAAAACACTCACCTGAGCACACTAAGCCAATCAGTTGTATATTGTATTAGATAGATAGTCATACTATCTGGAGCTGTGACTGTATAGATAGATTATTTGCAGATATACTATCTGCATTGTGGTGTGTAGTCGAGGAAAGACATGCAAGTAAAAATTTCTCTGTACTTCAGTGCACAAGACAATAAAGTGATTTGACTCATACTGTCTAAAATGTCAAACAACATTATGAGTATGCATATTGAGCAGAAAAAAGGGAGAAACCTAGCCAAAAGCTCATTCATCTTCAGTAACTGCTTTATCCCGTTCAGGGTTGAGGCTGGGGAAAGAAAAATTTAAAAATAACAAACATGAGGACTCATATGTTGGCCTGCAGATAAGGAACTACTGTTTAATGTTACACTTGGGTCTTATCCAAAATCTTTGTTTGCAGTACAGCTGGAGTGGTGGGATCAGGGGCCAAAATTAAATTATAAACACGTTATCAAATAGGAAATATCAGACCTCAAAGTAACAACCTGGTCAGCAGCTGTGATAAACAGTCCTTACATATTCATAATACATGCCAAACTCTAATGGGTATGCACAGGTTCATGCTACAACATAAGTATTTCAGAACATATGCATTTCCTGTCCACACTCAAAGAGTGAAAAGTGAGAGTATAGGCGGGGGTGTGTGCGAGCACCGGAGGGCCGCGCTGGAGAAGGTGAGAGGGACAGGGGCCGATAGAGAGAGAGAGAGAGCCACCAGTATGAAGCTGGCTGTGTGTGTGTGTGTGTGTGTGTGTGTGTGTGTGTGTGTGTGTGTGTGTGTGTGAAAAGAAGCAGGGAAAAAAAAAGAAAATATAGAACACTTTGAGTTGGTTCAAGCCTCTCTCCGACTTCCTTCTTACACTGGTGCCAAAGCCAAAGATTTGGAGGAAGAAGTCATCATGGAGTCCTCATGGCTGATTGTCCTCATCTCTTCCCTTGCCAACCTCCACCAGACCCAACATCAGGTCCTCCTCCAGCTGCACAAGAGCAGCACATCAAAGATGTGCTCAATGCCCAGGCAGTGGACTGGTAGGTACTCCAGGGCCTGGTACAGCAGGCCTATATTGCAGCCATGGCCTTGGTGGCTGCTGTGGCATTGTCCCACGTCACCCTCGCCAAGATGGGACTGCAGAACGACCCGGAGGCGTTCTTGGAGCTGTATGAGCGCTCTGGAATGGCATGGGGCTGGCTCGAGAGTCAGTGGGCAGTGCACCTTTTGCCACTCCTGACTGGCAAAGCATAGCTCATTCACCAGCAGCTGCCTGTTGCCAACAAGCTGGACCTGAAACGGGCAATTTTGCAGTGTCAACCAAACCGCAGAACAGCACCGTCAGCACTTCAGGTCACTGACCTTCAGCAAGTCCGGTTGCCCATTTACATTTGCCCAGAATCTCCGGGACACCTGCCGGAGGTGGTTGCTGGCTGGGATTTGGCACCAAGGATGTAATCGACCTCATGGTGCTGCAGCAGTTTGTTGCCCAATTTCTGGAAGGGACAGTGGAGTGGGTCCAGTGCCAGCAAGAGGAATACTTGGCAGCATACTCGGAGGCAGGCGAGCCCCTCCCTTCTTCCTCTCTCTCTCTCTGTCTCACCCTCGTGTCTCTCCACCTCCTTCCTTTCCTTTTCCCATCCTTGCACCACTGAGATGGGTTTTGAGCATTAGCTAGAGAAATGTTTGTGCATGGGTCGTGCAGTAGTGAAAAATTGGTGTGGAATGTGGGCAACATTAGCTGGGGTATGAAGTGCGTGAAACATTAGTGTGAGATAAAGTGCTTGTCTTACTACCCACGTCAAACTCTAAATTACTTGCCAAGTGGTAAGGGCCCTTTGAGGTCATATGTAGGGTTGGGAAAGTTGATTGTGAAGTAAGGCGAACAGATAGAGGTGGGTTTGCCCAAACACACACAAAAAAATGCAATTTGGGACGAACTCAAGGCTTTGCTTGAGGAGTCCCACAGTAACTGGAGCAGCCCGCTGATGTTGGTTCCGAGGAATGGGGTAGTCGGTGGCAACCCGGATGGCTGCCCGGTCTGAGACAGGCGGTGGGGATATGTGGGAGTTTGTGCAGGCGCCGGTTTGTAAATGGAAGGCCAAGCTGGAAAAGGTGAGAGGTGAAGAATGCACACCTGTGGGGAATTCTCTTAATGATTGTTCTGAGCTGCAATGAGAAGTGAGGAAAAAAGGGAAGAATAAAGAACGCTTTGAGCCTGTCTCCAACTTCCTCCTTTCTGCCTGAATGGGAGAAAATATTACAGTGAGTTTTCAAATTTTTCCTTCACCTTTTGAAAAGTTTCATTTTCAATGACCAAAAATGCTGTTTTTATGTGAAAGGGAAAACACAGACTACATCTTCAAATAATATGCGTTTGTATGCAATGTAATTTAGTTAAATTAAACTAAACCAACCCACCTATTGAAGAGTTGAACCAGATTGGCGCTAAAGAGGTGGAAAATTGAAAGTTTGGAAAGATGCTTTTAATATAGAAAAAAACCCAAATATTATTAATAATTATAATATAACAATTATTATTTCAAGCATTGCTTAACCCAATTTCAAAATATTATTGTGGCCCAGTAAACAAAAGCATTTCAGCATGCACAAAACATTGAGGTGGATGGGCTACTGTACAACAACAGAAGACCACATCAGGTTTCACTCCTGTCAGCCAAGAACAGGAATCTGAGGCACATGATCATGGGCACAGACTCACTCAAACTGGACAGTTGAAGATGGAGTGGAACCTGGTGTGCTCTTCTGCTGTTGTCGCTCATCCATCTCAAGGTTTGATATGTTGTGCATTCTGAGCTGCTTTCCTGTTCACCGTGATTGTAAAGAGTGCTTATTTGAGTTACTATAGACTTCCTGACAGCTCACACCTTCTGGTCATTCTCCTCTGATCTCTATCATCAAGAAGGTGTTTCAGCTTGCAGATCCTCTGCTCACAGAATGTTTTTTTTTGCATCATTCTGTGTAAACTCTAGAGACTGTTGTGTGTGAAAATCCCGGGAGATCAGAAGATTCTGAAATACTCAAATCAGCCCGTAGTTTCATGGTTAAGGTCACAGCAATCACATTTCCCCCCA
Source organism: Noturus placidus (assembly GCA_022414735.1). Classification (NCBI taxonomy): domain Eukaryota; kingdom Metazoa; phylum Chordata; class Actinopteri; order Siluriformes; family Ictaluridae; genus Noturus; species Noturus placidus. The sequence continues at coordinate 119,282 of JAFFST010052148.1, forward strand.
TTTTGATATTTAATGTCAACATTAACTGAAGCTCATGACCTGTAGACTGTAGATATGAAGATCTACATAGGGCAGTAACTGATTAAATTATATAGCTAGTTTGATGTGTTAAAATAACATGTTCAAGGTAACAGGCTCAATGTAAAGTAGCTTACAGTGACAATTCAGAACAAGGCTAAGAGTGTCATGCTGTATAAGTTTTTGAATTAAATTTAAGGGATGGCAGTGTGGGAAAAATCCGGGCACCAGAATATTGTTTATTGGAATTATGTAACTTGTGTGATACACTTATTTCACTTGTGTGATTACTTTTATAATTTATGTCAAGGGTTCCAATATTGGAATAAATATTGATTTAACGTGTATGTTCCAAAACATGTTGGTTTGATCTGTCCCCAGTAATGTGTTTCGTCAGACAATGCCCCTGGTTTGTAAGACAGTGCCCCCAATGCCACTAATATTTCCATTTTTGTACAAAAGTAACTATTTAACAATAGTATGTAATAAAGAACTTTGAGCTTACTGTATCATATTGACAATCATCATCATCATCATCATCATCATCAGTATACAGAGACCATGCGGAGTTAAATGAGGTGTCTTCAGTCTCCTTTATTCACTGGTCATTGTGGCTGTGTTTTGTTCATAACAGTTAGAATCAAACAGCACCAACACATTTAGTCAGCCCAGGATTTTAGCATCTGAACTTAAAAAAAAAAAGAAAAGAACACCATTAGATCAGTTCAGTAGTTTAAATGTGTAGATATGTGCACCTAGACTAAACACAGACTACAATTATGAAATTAAAACAGTTATATTGAAAAATGTTGATGATTGTAATGAGTGTTGAAATCATTCAGTAAAGCTTGATTTTAATTCAATTCAATTTTATTTGTACAGCACGTTTTACAATAGACATTGTCTCAAAGCAGCTTTACAGAAATATCAACACGGTATACAGATATTAAAGGTGTGAATTTATCCAAACTGAGCAAACCAGTGAGTGGCAACGGTGGTGAGGAAAAACTCCCTAAGATGTTAAGAGGAAGAAACCTTGAGAGGAACCAGACTCAGAAGGGAACCCATCCTCATCTGGGTAACAACAGATAGTGTGAAAAAGTTCAGTATGGATTTATATGAAGTCTGTTTGGTCTTTGAAACAGCCGTAGTCCCAGCAGTCTGGAATTGGAGTAGAAGAGCTCCATCCAGAGGTAGGACATCCGAAACGGATCAGGCATGTCCGGAGAGCAGAAAGGATCAGGATCTCTAGTATCTCCATAAAATCTAAGAAGAGGGCCTAATCACTCATTATAATGTGTGCGTCACTAATGAGGTTATCCAGGCTAGTTATACTCAGGACATCTGGCCATCAGGACATTGGCGCAACCAGATATGCGTGGCGTGCATGAGCATCATATTTCACACACACTCTCTCTCTCGACCACGTCAGAAGATTTGAACTTTTATGATTCTTTTGCGGACCTGGGCCTGAGCTGTAGTGCGCAGGTTTGGACGCGACATCTGTCTTGTTATCAGTCAGCAGACGTCATCAGTTTCTAGTAGGCCCATAGACGTGGTTCTGAAGGGACCTGCTCGCTCGCACCTTCCCACACTCGAGTGTCTCTCTCCTCCTCCCTCATTACGCAGTTCAGCGTCCGCGCGCGCGCGCTGCTAAGAGGAGCTCTCTCTCTCTCTCTCTCTCTCTCTCTCTCTCTCTCTCTCTCTCACGTAGCCGTGATGCGTGCGATGTGATGCGGACTGTAGTTAAAGCACGACATCTATAACGCGCCGCTTTGATCTTTCTGCCCTTTAATGTCATTTGCAATGCATGTTTCGGTGGCGGCGTGCAACGACACTAATCAAACGGGGTCACGGTAAGTTGCTCGCGCTTCTCCGACAACCGACTGTTGCGCCAGGAGAGCGTCAGTCAAACATGAGCGGAAACGCGGACGGAGGCGACGCGCTCGCGGGAAACGAGCTCCTGGCCACTTCATGAGGCGCGAGCTCCGATTCTTCAGCGTTGTAGAGTGGAAGCGGGTACAGAAACAAACAGCGGAGGAGCGCGCGCAGGATGAGAAGCACGGTGCTGCTGCTCGCCTACTTTCTCGTGAAAGTTGTGGCGTGTGACGTTGCCGGTGAGAGCGCCAGACAGGTCGGTTCGGTGGCCGTGTCTGGCTCCAACGCGTCCCGAGACGGCGAGAGCGGTCTCTTGGAGCCTCCGCACACAGAGGATAAATGCAGAGGCTACTACGACGTGATGGGCCAGTGGGACCCGCCGTTCGTGTGCCGCACAGGAAGCTACCTGTACTGCTGCGGCACGTGCGGCTTCCGCTTCTGCTGCGAGTTCAAGGAATCGCGCCTGGACCAGCGCGCGTGCACTAATGACGGCACACCGCCGTGGTCAATGACGGGCAGACCGCCACCCAAGAAGAACGACCCGGCGCACGACCCCACGAAGGATAAAACCAATCTAATCGTGTACATCATATGCGGAGTGGTCGCCATCATGGCTCTGGTGGGGATTTTCACCAAACTGGGCATTGAAAAGGCGCATCGACCTCACAGAGAAGACATGTCTAGGTGGGTGACCCGAGAGAAGACTTGACACCATCACCTTTTTATCCATAGTGAACCCATATATCTCAATGTTCCTATCCAGTATCCACACTAATATAATAGACTACTCACCCTAGACAACCCATCCATCCATCCATCCATCCATCCTCTACCGCTTACTCCTTTATCAGGGTCACGGGGAACCTGGAGCCTATCCTAGGAAGCATCGGGCACAAGGCGGGGTACACCCTGGACAGGGTGCCAGTCCCTAGACAACCCATAGAATCATAATTCTTAACAATCGCACAGAGGAGAAAGTATGGCTTGAGATAGACATGGTACACAGGTATGCAGGGATCTATAGTGTTCTGCACGGCTACAGGCGTTCATTACAGCCAAACTGAAGGCACACTTGATAGATTTGAAGATGAACTGATTAAACAAGTGAAATCAGGTGAGGCTCCTGCATGGTTCGGAGTGAAAGGCTGCAACCACACCTGCCCTTTCTGGATAAGATTGAACACCCCTGATGTAGCATATAGGCCTAGTTGCTCTCATTTAATTTACTGATAGGCCTAGTGTTTACTATCGTACAGTGCATGTAGGGTAGTAAACACTATCAATAAATGAAATGTGTTTGAAAGTGTGTGTGTGTGTGTGTGGGGGGGGACCTGGTATAAAGTATTTGACAGAGTGAGATGTAAACATGCTTTTACACTACCTCTTAAGTTAAATCTATAGTATAGAAATGGAAAAATGTTTGTTTTTAATGTAGTCAGCCCCACAGCTGCAACTGCCAAAGTTCGATGTGTTTTAAACCTTACTTCTAATTAAGCCACTATCACAATTTATCCCGATCATACCACTGAACAAGTGATTATTCACATCTTCACGTCTTCTAGGCTTTAGTATTGAAATCTACAGCGTGTCCCTAAGGTCTCCATACACAGGGGACAATGTTTGCCAGCACCACATCTGCTGTACGTTTGTCAGTGGATGTTTAAGGACATCCACTTCTTATTTGGTTTATAACACTTCCAGTCTTTTTCCATCCATCCGTCCATCTTCTACACCACTTATCCTTTCTTCAGGGTCACGGGGAAACCTGGAGCCTATCCCAGGGAGCATCGGGCACAAGGTGGGGTACACCCTGGACGGGTTCCAGTCTTTTTGAATTTGTTAATAAGTTTTACATCAGTGTCGTGTGTGATGTGCTTGCCATGTTTCCTGTTAATCCATCGCAACCTTGCGACAGCTTCCCGATCCAGCCATGAGAATCATTTCAATAAAAGGCATTCTTAAAGGTTATCTGGGGTTGAAACATATATAATGTAAACTAAGCATAAAATGTTGGGAACATATTTTCCTAAAAAGTGTTAATTTCCCCTATTTATGGAGACTTTTGGGACACCCTGTATTTAGATTATGTCAGGTCAATTATTTTTCAGGCACCCTGATTTCTGACATCCATTTTTAAGCATGCATTTTGAGTAATACACATCATGCATGATTTTTCATTTTGAACATACTGGCATGCTCATGAGAATACAGCACATATTTCCTGGAAGTGTATCTGTCAGTTTTGGAGTGAGACTTCAATGACCATAAAATACATCAAGCAAGCAATATAGTACTTTATCTACAATATTTTTGAGACCTGCTATAATGACGTGTGTCTCTGCAGAGCGCTGGCACAAGTGATACGGCAGAGAGGAGGAGAGGAACACGAGGAGAGCCTGGCTGTGCATGGACAGCCCTATGAGACCCTGCCGGCCAGGACAGCAGGAAATAACCTGCGTGAGTACGCATGTTTTTTGAACTGTAACACAGAGACTACATGGTCTCCAACTGGAAGTGTTTTATATACAATAAGTAATTATTTAACAGTCCTGTGACTCTTGTCTCTGTATTAAAAGAGCTGCCTATATATTTCTGACAGTGGGAGTGTTTATGGTCCATGATGGACTCCAGTAGGATTTTTCTTCGAGGTGGATTAGATTCAGTGCAAGTGAGATTTACAGTTGGGTGAGTCTGATTCAGAGTAAAGGTGATGCTGGTTTAGAGTCAGGTTATGATTAATTCACATTGAATTTGATGGTGAAAACAGATGCAAGAGAAACTAATAGAAGCAGCTGTGGCTTATTCACCTCAGAGAGGCAGCTGTGAGGTTCTACAGCTATTCACAAGGGCACAGATCTCTGACTTGGCCTTCGTTGTGGAAGGGAAGTTGTTACAGCAGGCCATTTTTGGCACATCCGGTAGGCCACAGCACCACTTACATCTACAGTGATCATTTAATGTGCTGGGGTGGTAATTGCCTTGGCTGACTAATACACATAGCAGTGCTCTCTCTCTCTCACTTTCTACACACATGCATTCAGAAGCATGCTGTGAACGCATGCGTAAGCAGGACGCTAATCACCATGATAGCAAGCTCCTCATGCTATGCTGCTACCAGTGTACACACCTCCTAGTCTTTCCCACTCACCCAGCTTGAAGGAATCAAACTGATGATTTGAGTTTGTATCACAGATTACACATGGTGATGATTTTTTTGTAATAAAAAACAATAAATCTGTCTTTGTGACTAAAAGTTTGGTGACTAAAAGTTTGTGACTAAAAGTTAACAGCCAATGGTTTGTGGACACCTGAACATCTTACCTACAGTTCCATCCATTGGTATTGTAACAGACAGCATGGTCAATTCTATTGTTTTTGCTATACACTTAAAACATTTGACTTTGAGATGAAAAGATGAATATACTGTAAGATGATAGATCAGAATTTCAGCTTTCATTTCCTGATATTTACATCTGCATGTGTGAAACAACTTAGAACATGGCACCTTTTGTTTGAACCTGCCCGTTTTTCAACTGATCAAAAATATTGGCACATGACAAAGAAGTGTTTCTTGTTGTTCAGGTGTCACCTGTCCCTGTTAGAGTGATTGTTTAAATAATTAATAGCTCCCAATGTCTGCTCTTGGATTGAGCCCTGGGTTTCATGTGTGAAGACTGCATTTGTTGTTAAATAGGATAAACCTCCAAGAAGATCAGAGCGCTGTATATGTAAGAAAAAGAAACCATTTTGAAACTGAGAAATTATGGAAAATTGCACAAACATTGGGCATAGCTAGTCGAATTTGTAATTATCCTGGAAAAAGAAAGAAACCACTAGTGTACAAATAACCAAACATTGACCAGGTTGGCCAAGGAAAACAACAGCAGTTGAAAAACCGCAAAACAACAATTAGTGAGATCACCAAATAACTCACTGGCCAAGTGTGGTGGAGGTAATGTCATGGCTTGGGTTTGCATGGCTGCTTCTGGAACAGGCTCACTAGTCTTCATTGGTGATGTAACTCAAGATGGTAGCAGCAGAATGAATTAAGAAGTTTTCATTTAAAAATTGTATGCCAATTTATAGAAAAATGCATCCAACTCTAATCTGGAGGAACTTCATCATACAGCAAAACAATGACACAAAAACACACTGACAACTCAGCAAAGGACTTTATCATGGGGGGAAAAAAAGTGTTAGGTTTTAGACTGACCAAGCCAATCACCAGACCCCTCCGAAACAGGCAAATGACAGAAGCTGCAGTAAAAGCCTGGAAAAGCAACACAAAAGAAAAATGCAACAGTTTGATGATGTTAGTGATCACTGACTTGATGCAGTTATTGCGCGCAATGGATATGCAACCAACATTATACAACTCACCTAAAATTAGGTGGTCTGCCACCAACGGTGCCATGTTCTAAGTAGTTTAACATGTCTAGATGTAAATATCAGGAAATGAAAGTTATAATTATGATCTCTGGTCTCATATTCATCATTTGATCTCAAACACAAATGTCTTCAATGTACAGCAAAAACAAAATAATTGGTCTTGCTCTTCCAACACTTCAATACAGTCAACATTTCAATACACTATCTCACAGAATTCAGTGCATTCCTCACATTTTTGTACATATTTAATTATATCTTTTTATGTGACAACACTGAAGAAATGACACTTTTCTACAATGTAAAGTAGTGAGTGTACAGCTTGTGTAACAGTGTAAATTTGCTGTCATGGCTGCTTGAGTGCTGCCGGCACTGGGGAGCTACAGTTCATTGAGGGAACCCCGAATACCAACATGTACTGTGACATACTGAAGCAGAGCATGATAAATATGCAGTATTCCAGCATGATAACGACCCCAAACACACCTCCAAGATGACCACAGCCTTGCTAAAGAAGCTGAGGGTGAAGGTGATGGACTGGCTCTGTGATGTCTTTAGGAGTGGAAGAGGAGGAGTGGAGGAGTGGAAGAGGACTCCAGTGGCAACCTGTGAAGCTCTGGTGAACTCCATGCCCAAGAGGGTTAAGGCAGTGCTGGAAAATAATGGTGGCCACACAAAATATTGACACTTTGGGCCCAATTTGTACATTTTCACTTAGCGGTGTACTCACTTTTGTTGTCAGCGGTTTAGACATTAATGGCTGTGTGTTGAGTTATTTTGAGGGCACAGCAAATTTACACTGTTACACAAGCTGTACACTCACTACTTTACATTGTAGCAAAGTGTCATTTCTCCAGTGTTGTCACATGAAAAGGTATAATCAAATATTTACAAAAATGTGAGGGGTGTACTCACTTTTATGAGATACTGTAGGTACAGTACTGTGATAAAGTGTTAGGCACGCTAATTTTTTAAAAATACAAATATTGTCTGTGTTTATTTATTATTCTGTACCTGCTCATTCATGTATTTACAGTGGTGTGAAAAAGTGTTTGCCCCCTTCCTCATTTCTTGTTCCTTTGCATGTTTGTCACACTTAAGTGTTTCGGAACATCAAACCAATTTAAACAATAGTCAAAGACAACACAAGTAAACACAAAATGCAATTTGTAAATGAAGGTGTTTATTATTAAAGGTGAAAAAAAATCCAAACCATCATGGCCCTGTGTGAAAAAGTGATTGCCCCCCTTACTATAAC
>JAFFST010052148.1:127876-138507 GCA_022414735.1 Noturus placidus
GTGTTTACTTGTGTTGTCCTTGACTATTGTTTAAATTGGTTTGATGTTCCGAAACACTTAAGTGTGACAAACATGCAAAGGAACAGGAAATGAGGAAGGGGGCAAACACTTTTTCACACCACTGTATCTAGTCAGCTAATCATGTGGCAGCAGCAGAATGCATAAAATCATGTATATACTGTACATCAAACATAACAATGTGGAAAACGTGTCATCTTAGTGACTTTGACCATGGCATGGTTGTTGGTACCGGATGGACTGGTTTGAGTATTTCAGAAACTCCTGATCTTTTGGGATTTTCCTTGGGGAACAGTCAGTTTAGTATACACACAATAACTACGTTTTTTACTTGGACAGCAATAATCTAATTATTGACCTTAATCTAAGTAAAATAATAATGAGATTAATGTGTTTACATGAGTCGCTTTTAGAATACTCCTGTCATGTTCCTGTTTTACATGTTTTAGAACATAATTAGATTAACAGCCCGTGTCATTACATCACCGTGCCATGCCGTCCGACGTCCCTCCAGAATTTCATGTATCAACATACAGTTCGTCTTCGTTATGGTACCGTATACGGTTTTGGGTGTTTTCATTTTATTTTTTTACGAACGATTTAAGTGCAGTTAATTATTTGTCAGGCTGTACGTGCAAATAGACGACTGCTTGAAGCCGTGGGTGTGTCTCAAACCGCGTACCTACCGTCTATGAGATACGTGTATTTTTCCCCACTACAGCCCTATAGTAAGCTAGTATGCGGTTTGGGATGCAGCCGTAGTTTCTTGTTCGCCGTAAAATGTTGAGCACTGCCGTGTGTGATCGTGTCCTGTCGCAAAATGCGGTGAAAACTCTCACACGATGTTAATAATGCGATTAAGGCATTTACATGTCTGTAATACACGTCGATAATGCGACTAAAACAGGAGTACTCCACCTGTCTTAATTCAATTAGTGCTTACTTCGAGTAGGACCTTAATTAAGGTAATTAAATATAGCTGTTTACATTGTAGTTTCTTAATCACATTATTGTCTTAATCAGGTTAATAGTGGATTATTGTTATCCATGTAAACGCACTGATTGATAGGGGGGTCATCCAGTGAGTGTCAGTTCTATGGATGGAAATGCCTTCTTGATAAGAGGTCAGAGGAGAATGGCCAGGAAAATGAGCTGACAGGACGGCTATGGTAACTCAAAATAAACCACTCTTTACAACTATAGTGAGCAGTCAAAATATGCAGATGGTCTACAACAGGAATTTCTTCATAATCAGAAGACCACATTGAGTTTTACTACTATCAGCCATGAACAGGAATTTGAGGCTACAGTGGGCACACGATCTCGTAAACTGGACAGATTGGAAAAATTATTTAGTCTGATTGATGGAATAATGATTTCTGCTCTGACATGCAGATGATAAGGTCAGAATTTGTATCAGCAGCAGGAATCCATGGACTCAACCTGCCTTGTGCTAGCAGTTTAAGTTGGTGGTGGTGTAATGGTGTGGGGAAAGTTTTCTGGGCACAAATTGGGCCCCATAATATAGAATCTGAGTATTGTTGCATCTGAGTATCGCTGCTGATCATGTGCATCTTTTATTGCCACAATTTACCCATCATATTTGGAATGTGCCATGTCACAATGCACAAGTCATCTCAAACCTGTTCCATGAACATGACAGTGAGTCCAGTGTACTTAAGTGTAATTCAGTATTGTACCTTTGGGATATGGTAGAACCAGATATTGACAACAAATCTGCAGCAATGATGTAATGCAATCATGAGGACATGAATCAGAATCTCAGAAGCAATGTATCACACACATTGTGGAGTCCATGCCATGAAGAAATGATGTTCTGCAAGTCTTATCCAGTATTTAATTTTTATTAAAATGGGCCATTTTGATCCAAATCAAACATGAAGCAGGTTAAAGCAGGTTACACACAGAAAACAGGCCAAGAAAGTAGATCATTCAGGGTAATTCTATAAAATATTTTGAAGCCTTTAACAAAAAAACAAACAAAAAAAACTGTAAGCTTAACTAACAGGTGTTTTAAAATGTATATTAAAATGTATATGCTTGCTTATTGCTATTCTTCAATCTAATCTTTATAGAATTATATTATATCAATATAAAATCTGAATTGTAGATTTACAGCATCAATGTTCAGACATAATTTGGACAATCCAATGCTAAAAAATAATAATAATAAAAAATCATCTTACCATACAGAACACAGGTGTGCTGGGACAGTAGTTCCTAAGCTGTGCTTTAAAACATATTATTCCATAACCACAGTGGATGTTTCAGCGTGAGGAACAGCTTAGCCAAGTGGTGACTGCAAACGACAATGTAATTAATTCTCCTGAGAGCTTGTGTGTGCCATGCTCTGTCCCTCCAGCAACAGTCAGCTCAGCTCTGACGGATACAGAGGACTCATTACAGTAGAGTAAACTTGCATTCAGCTCGATCATCTACTTATTTATTAGAACAGCTGAGAGAGCATTGGGTTTAAACCACATTTGGCTTACCAAAATAAGGGCTGTCCCATTTGGAGGGCAGGAGAAAGACAGCTGTCTTCTTTTTGAAGATTGTGAAAAAAGCCCCATTTTAATGGATGATTTTTAGACCATAACAGTCACAATTGTGTTTGTTCACTGTTTATATTATGATAATATTGTAAACCATGATAAAAGGTCAAGCAGTTATAAGTTATTGTTATATGAAAATGTAGGTATACCTACCAGCCATGCATATTCACGCCATACATGTATGTCAATTCAATTCAGTTTTATTTGTAACAATGGACATTGTTACAAAGCAAACTTAAAGAAATATGTACATTTAGGATGTACATTTTAAACTGATAAATTTGTCACATGCCAATATTGCTAGGCATATTCTAATATGTTGTATGACATATTTTACTATATATGCTTTACAGAAAATGTCCTAACAGGCCAATAAAGTAGGCTATATTTCAAGTAATGGCTTAGTGGTTAACACTTTTGTATAAAACTTCTGGAGTTAGGGGTTCGAATACTGCCTACAACTTGTGTGTGCAGAGTTTGCATGTTCTCCCTGTGCTTTGGGGGTTTCCTCCGGGCACTCTGGTTTCCTCCCTCTGTCCAAAGTCATGCGTTGTACGTAGGCTGATTGGCATTTCAAAAATGGTCCTGGAAGTATGATTGTGCCCTGTGATGGGTTGGCACCCGGTCCATGGTGTCCCCTGCCTTGTGCCCTGAGTTCCCTGGGATAGGCTCCCCTGAAACCCTGTGCAGGATAAGTGGTATGGAAAATATTTATCTTTGTAAATTAATGCAATAATATGGTATAATGGTATAATTTCATTTTGCTTATCAATAAATATTTAGTTTAAACTTTTTTCAATTATTATTATTATTATTATTATTATTATTATTATTATTATTACTTTCAGATATGATCTGCATAATCCATTAACCACATCTACCAGAAGCTCTACCACTAACATGTTCTGAGAGTTTATGTGGTTTAACATCATGCTACATTACACATGTTAACCATTACTGGACCACATTGTGTCCATGTGAGGAGCAGCTTATCAATTGGTGACTGCAAATTACACTGTAATTAATTCTCCTGAGAGCTTGCGGGTGTCCTTTTAGAAAATATCAACTCACTTCCGTTCTTTTCTATTAGCCATTATTTTCTTTACCATTTTCTGAGAAGGTCATGACAAAACCTTTTGTAATACAACTCGCAAGTGACATTTCGTATCAGGTCAGAGCAAATGAAACACTTATTTCAAGTGTTATGAATGTTGTAGCACCCCAGGCTTGGGGAGTATTGGAATACATGTAACTGTGTTACATAATCAGGATACAAAAAACTGGTAACTGTAAATCAAAGTAATCAGATTACAGGTACATTTTACAAAAAATTGGAATACTATCAGATTACAATTTTTTTCATTTAAAACCACATAAATTAGTCTTTTGACATAACACAATATAAACAGGTGCTTGAATATAGTTTTAATAATAATTAATAATTCCTTACATTTATATAGCGCTTATAGTGCTTTTCTACACACTTTAAGCACTTTAAATAAGATTGGGTGGGGAAATCTCTTCAATTACCACTAGTGTGTAGCATCCACCTGGATGATGTGACGGTACTCATAGGGTGCCAGAACACCCACCACACCACCAGCTAGTTCTGGTTCTCTCTTGCCAGTTGCAGCTAACATGAGCAACCTCCTGGGGCATGCGCAATTTTTTCTGCGTTATGTTAATTTGGTAGAAATGAACACAAATTGTTCTCTGAAATTATTTTGTTATGGTGACCATACATCCTCTTTTTCCCAGACATGTCCTCTTTTTCAGACATTAAAAAAAAGTGTCCTGCCGGGATTTCTAAATTTGAGAAAATATCTGGGATTCAGCTTAAATTTCACTATGATGTCCTTATGGTCTAATTGTCACGCTTGGGCTCAAGGGAGGAAACAGTCGCGGGAGATGCGGAAGTGAGGAGAAAGCGCATGGCGATGACAGAGTGGTAAAAGCACCGGCTAGGGTCAGGCTTAATGAACGTAGTCAAAGTAGTAGCGAGGTTCAGGCGATTAGACGAACAGACTTGAAAGGGACAGGCAGTAAACGTAGTCAACAAAGGAGGAAAACACGGTCAGGTACACGGTGTAGCAAAATATGAAAACAGGCTTGGTAACGCTAAGGAACTAGTCAATAAGATGTATTCTTCGCATGTGGCAGAGGGGAATTTATACAGACAGGGAGCTGTGTGGAATAATTGGCGACAGGTGCGTGCACTCAGAAGTCAGGAGAGCGAGAGCGCAGGCGCGACGGCGGTGACTCATGGGAAGTGGAGTTCGAGGTAGTGTGCCTGCGTGTGTGCGAGGTGAGTGACAGTTCCCTGGTGGCAGCGGACGAGGCTGGTGGCGCTGTGACACTAATACTGCATCATGTGTGCACATGTTTGCATTGCTTTAACCCCTCTTTGTAATTCCCACCTTCTCACACATCAATTCGTCGATTATAAAAGGCTTGCAGCAACTATTAGCCAAATATCTGCCTCTCAACCATTAGCCTACTCTCGGTGAACACGCAAAAGTGAAGTGTGTGAAAGGTGTGAAAGTGTGTGAAAGGCGAAAGGTGTGTATGGCGTCAAAAAGTGGCTTGCCAATAGCAGCAAATGACAACTGTCCTGAGGAGAAACAATGCCCAAGGTCATATAAGGTCATTTTTAATTTCATGTTATTGCATTGCTTTGTATTACATGGCCATTCAAATGTATAAATGATGGCAGAAGGTACACTTGTGGCATTTAATATTTTATTTTTATCCATGAACATTCAAAAGAATGTGGGAATTATATACATTTATGTGACACTAATAGTGTTAGTATCTTTTTAAGTGTATTAAAATCTGCATTCATAGTAACACTGTTTTGAACGCTATTAAGAAACACAAAAAAGGTATCCTCTTTTTAGAAAACCAGAATATGGTCCCCCTATCTTCTGTGATGTAATGTTACCTGCAACAGGGACAGTGATCTTTTATTCATTCCTTTATTTATTTATTTTCTTAAAACACATCCAAACATTGACCATGCATTTAAGCTCTAAAATAAGTTATAAATAAAAGTATTTTAGATCATATTGCTTTTCTCTTTACTTTATTTACATATGTGACCTTGAAAATTATCAAGAAATAATCAGATTACATGACTTTCATATTGTTATACTTGGATTATGTCACTGAAAAAAAAATTATGAAGTAATTTGTAACTGTAATGGAATACATTTTTAAAGTAACTCTCCCAACCTTGTAGCACCCTAAGATGAAAAAACACAGATGGGAAGCCTGGATATAAGATGAAAACTATTTTCACAGATACATAGACAAACCTGCATGGAATTATTTATAAGATTGATTGATTGATGATTGATCATGTTTTGATCTCAGAACATGTCGAGAAAATTAAAGAATTGGAGCAATTTACATGACATTATAATGTTATTTTAGCAACACTTATTATATGCAAATCTTGTTCTGCTGTGCAATATCCTGCAGCTTCATATCAGTAAAGTCACATGCCTCATGATGGGCTACTTTCTGTTTTGAAGTTGTGCAGTTTTCTAGTTTCTAGTAGCACAGTTTACATGTAGAGCTTTGGGACATGTAAAGAATAAAATTCAAAGATAAACATTAACCTGTACCAGAGAAAAGTGAAAATGGGCTCATGATAAAAAAAAAAAAAAAATCATCCCATCAGATTTAGGAAACATAATGCTACAGGCATGTAGGTCTGCCTGTGGTACTGGTTCACTTATTTTTTACTGCGGATGTGACAGCTGGCAGCAGCGGCAGATTGAATTCCAAAGAGTATAGATGCACCTTAACTGGCTCAGATCAAACCAAGAGCAGCAGATGGCATTTCTTCATGCAACAGGAAAATGGCCCAAAAGTTTTATCAAGTTATTCACATCCAGAATGGCCATGTATTATCCAGCGACTTTCTACATCAGGAACTGTCTAATGTATAGTGTGTATGCCCAATAATGCATTTCAACATAGAAAAACAAGTTGTGATCTAGAGAAAACTCCATTTATTCTTTTAAATTCCATAGCTATTAACCAAAAAAAACGGTCTTACAAGAGTCCAGCAAAACGTTTTAGTAATACCTTCTCAAAAAAGCATCTCTCTTTTGCTATGCTCCTTGCAATATAACTTTGTGCTGTTGTAGCAAATATCAGCACTTTTCTGGTGCAGCCGTTAGGTAATTACAGCTGTGCTGATATTCAGTACAACAGCAGTCCTATAAACAAGAAATTAATAGACTAACTGACATTTCAGACACTATGTCCAAATATTTTGTTTGTTTTTTGCTTCAAAGAAAATAGTTGTGTTGTGTGTTGCCATGGTAACGTGCAGACTGACTGACAGCCCATAGTAAGTGTAGTAGTGGTTTCAGTGTAACAAACTATTGCTAGAACTGGAATTTTATGTAGTGACAGGTGACAGTGATGCACACAGTGATATGTCCCAGTACTTTATATTACATCTCCATGCTCCTGGAAAGCCGCTCATCCAATCAATTACTCTAGCTAGACAGCTTCCATCATATAAAATAAAGCAGTTACATGATTAATCCTTGCTGGTTTAACAGCTGTTTAGAACATCTGCTTGACTGATAAGTGCGGGAGTACTGAATTTAGCTGATTACAGAGATGGTTTAATGATCTGACGCACTCACACTGAACATCACATACTCTTGAGTCATGCAGATGCTACAACCCATGGTACAGTAGCATGTATTTAAAAGCATAGTTCATAAAATGTGTCAAACTCTTAAGATCTTTTATAGACATATAATAATTTATATAGCGCTTTTTACAATGGTACATTGTCTCCAAGCAGCTTTACAGAAATATCATTTTTACATTTACAAGCGACTTACTAATGAGAGCACATTCACACACCAATGGTAGCAGAGCTGCATGCAAGGTGCTAGCTTGCCATTGGGGGCAACTTAGGGTTCAGTGTCTTGCCCAAGGACACTTCGGCATGGGATCACCCGGGCCGGGATTCAAACCGCCAACCCCACGGTTAGTGGATTAGTGGACAACCCGCTCTACCGACTGAGCCACAGCCGCCCTATGACTGTGAATGCTTAGTATAATGTAGTACAGCTTCTGTCCTATCCTAAAATTACTGCTCTAAATTCATTAATATTTATAAGCAGAGAAGGAGAGGGCTTTGGCAGATCAATCATTCATCTTTCTTTTAAACAGAGACCTCTCATTTTCTTTCCTACCTCCCCCTCCTGGAATAATTATCAGTTCATTTTTTGCCAGCAGCACTGCTGATAGGTAGGTGGTTGTGCACGGTAGCAGCCCAGGTGGATGGCTGTTGTGGCTGGCAGTCAATGTGCTGGATTCTGTTTCACAAATATCACAGACTCAGGATAGATAAAATGAGCACACACGCAATGACCAACATATAAATAAGCATTAATTAGCATTATGGCATAAATAGCAAGTGGCTTTGGAACGGGAGCACAGATTGTGGATCTTCACACTTCTAAAGCTGACATTCACAGATGAGAGCAAAAAAAGGGATACATGTGGTGCAGTGTGTTATGTGGCTCTATGGAGAGCTCTGAGCCAGCAGGCCAGGCGGACTTAACTGGGTCCTCATCAGAGATTGCCATCAGTCAAACACTCTTGCTGCTCACTCTGCAAATGATTATGGGTGATTGTAGACACACAGTTGCCCTTTAGGTGCATTGAGAGCTATTAGATATTAATTTGGATATTCACTTAAAAGGGCAAATAAACAAGTTGCGTGTAACTGTAACAGCTTCTGGATTTTTTGTGCTGCATTAATTTAGATTCAGTGTACGCTGAAACAGCTTCAAGATGGAGGACAGCTGAAAGTTGATTTTAAAACACCTCAAGATATCAATATATTTTTCAAATTATATCTACATCTACACTGTATAGAAAAGATGTGACTGACTAACATTAATGTAGAAGTAGCTGAAGAACCCTGATCTTGGTTAATAACAAACTTGGAGGACTTCTGCACCTGACAGCTATTATTTTTTGAGATTGAATTGCTTCATCAGTGTTCTCGTTTATACCATGGTCTTTACATTAGTCTTTAAAATACCAACGCTTTCTATATGTTTTAAATACTCGGATCTTAATGATAAAATCATCATGGAAAACCATTGTCCCTTTATATAGCTTTTATAGATGTACAACAGAAAGCTACCATTATGCGATTTGTGTTATGGTTATGCCTCAAAGGGTATTATTTCTTGCACTCATCACAGCAGCCAGCATGCAGAAGCTATGGATTCTTGGTGAAGGGGTATGAAAAAATGACCGATGGGGTGCACAGTGGCTTAGCATGTTTGCCTCAAGGGTTGGTGTTTTGATTCCCACCTCCGCCCTGTGTGCGTGGACCATGTTCATCTCGAGCTTAGGGGTTTCCTCTGATTACTCTGGTTTCTTCCCGCAGTCCAAAGACATGTGCTGTAGGCTGATTGGCCTCTCTAAATTGTCTGTAAATTGTAAATGGGAGTTCTTGTGTGTGATTGTGCCCTGCAATGGGTTAGTATCCCTCGTTCAAGGTGTTCGATTTACAATTATTTTGTAAAGAAAAACAAGGAGTTAAAAATATTTTTATTAATGGAAAGAAAAATGACACTAGGCCAATTTTCCAACATTCATTCCTAGTCATGGTTACTTTAGAGTAGTGTATACTAATGCAGTACCGCTATAGAGTTTAGTAGGGAGGCATCAGTATTCTCTTTGTTTGAGTACAGTGGTAGCAGGTTTAAACTACAGCAGAGTTGGAGACACTGCTGTGAATCAAAGGTTTCAACACGTGGAGGATGAAATTAATTAGACTTGGTCTTTTCGATTTTACTGAGAATATCCATTATTGGAGAAGTGGGTCAAGAAGTTTATTCACATTGCTTTTTTATGACACGATTTAAAGTAGGCTAGGCAAGATCTTTTTCAATGCACTGTGGTTTAACAAAGCACATCAAGCACTACATTGCTTCTTCAAATGGAATAATTGTTCAATTTGGAATGCATTTTTATTCTTCTTACATTTGCTACATATCTGCAGCAATTACAGCTTTGAGTCTTATAGCGTAAGTGAATTTGGGCAGTTTCTCCATTCTTCCTCTCAAGCACAATCAGTTTGGATGGGGAACGTCTGTGAACTGCCGTCTTCAGTTCTCTCAACAGATGTTCTCTGGCACCACTCAAAGACATTTAGGCACTTGTCCTGAGACCACTTCAATGTTGTCTTGGTTGTATGCTTCAGGCTGTTATCATGCTGAAAGGTGAACCTTTGCCCCAGTCTGACGTCATCTGCACTCTGGAACAGGTTCTCTTCAAGGATCTCATTGTATTTGGCTTTTTTCATTCTTCCATTAATTCTTTCCAGTCTCCCCATCCTTCCCACTGAGAAACACATGATGCTGCCAGCACAGTGCTTCACCATAGATATGGTATTAGCCACGTGATGAGCAGCACCTGTTTTGTATGACATTGTATGATAGGATTTAGCCACTCTAGATGATAAGATAATGGTAGAGTGGTTAGACCCTAAGTCCTAATTGATGGCGTATTCTTGATATCGGTAATCCTACTCAAAAATACCCTCCGAGGAGGACATCTGGAGCTTTGTTAAAGTACTCTTGACCAAGGCCCTTCTAGCCGGTTACTGAGTTTGGCTGGACAGACAGCACTAGCAAGAGTCCTGGTGGTTCGAAACTTCTTCCATGTCACTATGATCAACCCCACTGTTCCTGGGAACATTCAGAAGTTTAGAAGTGGTCTTGGACATGGACATGCTTTGTGAATTGTTGTACCTTATATACACAGGTGTGTGCCTTTCTAAATAATGTCCTGATTTTGCTACAAGTAAACTCTAGTCAAATTCTAGAGATTATCCCAAGATAATCAAAGCAAACAAAATGTACCTGAGGTCAATTTGGAGTGCCTTAACTAAGTAAAAACGACACTAATGTTTAATAAATTAAAGTACAGTGGTGTGAAAAAGTGTTTGCCCCCTTCCTCATTTCCTGTTCCTTTGCATGTTTGTCA
>JAFFST010052151.1:0-14381 GCA_022414735.1 Noturus placidus
ACTTTTAATGATTCATGGAGTCTCCTAAATCCTGTTCTTCCTCCTTTAGATGGTCCTAGAAACACGTCAGTATCAGCATCTCCATCTGCTTCAGTGCTTTTCGGCAGTTCAGTGTCTCTGAGTTGCAGCAGTGATGCAAACCCAGCAGTGTTGAACTACACCTGGTCCAGAGAGAACAGAGAGCAGATAGGAACCGGAAACCATCTCACCATCGACACCACTGATTCTACACACAGTGGTTTATACTACTGTACAGCTCAGAACCAGCACGGAGACCACACCTCATCTGTCCTCCTGGATGTTCTTTGTGAGTCCTGGCCTCTCATACAACATAGACTGTTTTAAGGTTTTTTAAAAATTGCTCTATCTGTTTATTTTAGCTCTTGTTCTGCAGGTGTTTACGAACAACGTTCACATCAGATGGATCACTCTATTAATTCAGTTCAGAGTTATGTGTACAGCGTGTTTAACAGTGGACATTGTCCCAGAGCAGCTTTACAGAAATATATAAATTCAGGATATAGATTTTAAATGTATGAATTTATCCCTAATGAGCAGCCAGAGGCGACATTGGTGAGGAAAAACTCCCTGAGTGTCTCGTATTGGAGTTGAGGACGGATGCAGATGCAGATAAGAGCTTTATTATATGAGAGACAGACAGACAAATCCAAATCATGAACCATAGACATGGTCATAAACAGGCAATAGGTCATGTGATCAGCAAACGAGGCAAAACAAGAATCGAAAACGAGGGCTAGAACAAAAATAGGATGAACAACGGCTTGCTATACGGAAAACACACGTAAAACTTCACAAAGACTTAGTGTTCAAACAGTCTGTTTTATGTGGGGTGTGATTGTGTGTGAGATTGGATGCAGGAGTGTAAATTAATAATAAATATAATAGATTAGAATGAAAGTGACTGTTCTGGAAATTGCGGTCTATGGTGGCCATGTTTGTAGGCCGTAGTGCAGGGTGGGATATGACACTGAGATGAGATAATGATAATAATGATAATGAGTCTTTATTGGTCACACATACAGTAGAGCACAGTGAAATAGTTTTCTTCACATACCCCAGCCTGTCAGGAAATTGCTGTCAGAGCACAGGGTCAGCCATGATACGGCACCCGTGGAGCAAAGTGGGTTAAGGGCCCAACAGTGGCAGCTGGGCAGTGCTGGGGCTTGAACCCCCGACCTTCTGGTCAGTAACCCAGAGCCTCAACTGCCAAGCCACAATGAGGAAGAAGCCTTGAGAGGAACCAGAATCAAAATGGAACCCATCCTCATCTGGGTGACACCGGATAGTGTGATTATAAATAAATACACCCCTTCTATAAATGTGCTAATACTACATGATGAAATAATGCCGTTGTGTAAGCAGGAAGTTCATTACAGTTTCTACAGGAAGTCTGTTTTGTTGAACTTCTCCACTGTTCACTGATGGAGACTCGAGTGCAGAACTGTTTGTGGTCATTGTAGTGCTAAAGCTCTCACAATATAACTGATAAATTGATTTGCATTTTAATGAGGGAAATAAGTATTTGACCCCTCTGCAAAACTTGATTTAGTACTTGGTAATGACTTAGTAATTAATTTTCAATGCCCTGGCTGAGTGAAGAAGGTTCTCACCCAAGATTTGACGGTACATGGCCCCGCCCATCGTCCCTTTGATGTGGTGAAGTTGTCCTGTCCCCTTAGAAGAAAAACACCCCCAAAGCATAATGTCTCCACCTCCATGTGTGACGGTGGGGATTGTGTTCTTGGGGTCATAGCCAGCATTCCTCCTCCTCCAAACACGGCGAGTTGAATTGATGCCAAAGAGCTCCATTTTGTCTCATCTGACCACAACACTTTCACCCAGTTGTCCTCTGAATCATTCAGATGTTCGTTGGTAAACTTCAGACGGACATGTATGTGTGCTTTCTTGAGCAGGGATGCTGCAGGATTTCAGTCCTTCACGGCGTAGTGTGTTACCAATTGTTTTCTTGGTGACTACGGTCCCAGCTGCCTTGAGATCATTGACAAGATACTCCCGTGTAGTTCTGGGCTGATTCCTCACTGTTCTCATGATCATTGCAACTCCACGAGGTGAGATCTTGCATGGAGCTCCAGGCCGAGGGAGATCGACAGTTCTTTTATGTTTCTTCCATTTGCGAATAATCGCACCAACTGTTGTCACCTTCTCACCAAGCTGCTTGGCAATAGTCTTGTAGCCAGTCCAGACTTGTGTAGGTCTACAATCTTGTCCCTGACATCCTTGGAGAGCTCTTTGGTCTTGGAAATGGTGGAGAGTTTGGAATCTGATTGATTGATTGCTTCTGTGGACAGGTGTCTTTTATACAGGTAACAATCTGAGATTAGGAGCGCTCTCTTTAAGAGTGTGCTCCTAATCTCAGCTCGTTACCTGTATAAAAGACACCTGGGAGCCAGAAATCTTTCTGATTGAGAGGGGGTAAAATACTTATTTCCCTCATTAAAATGCAAATCAATTTATAACATTTTTTACATGCGTTTGTCTGGATGTTTTTGTTGTTATTCTGTCTCTCACTGTTCAAATAAACCTACCATTAAAATTATAGACTGATCATTTCTTTATTAGTGGGCAAACGTACAAAATCAGCAGGGGATCAAATACTTTTTTCCCCACTGTATGATTTGAGGTCCACAGCCATCTTCATGGTTTTTAAGTGATACTATCCTCAGTAATCTCAGTGATCTTTAGGCTGCTCCATGTGAGAGTGGGGGAGAGTGAGCGGGACGCCTTGGCCTCTGAGGTCGGAGGGGAGATGCTGTCTCTCCACCATGGCGTCAGGTGTGTACCGGAGAATGGAGAACAGGTGGAGGAGGTTCTGCTAGTGGTGGGAGAGCAGGTCGGGTGTTAGAACATCACGAATGAACTCACGAATGAACAAAGCAGTGGTTATCTTCTTAAAGAAAGAAAGAAAGATTCGCCAATAAGCTAAACAAAAATGGAATATGGCTGAAAGGTGTCATGGTAAATGTTACCCCTCTTTCTGCCCTTGCGACATGGGTCATTATTTCCAACATGCCGCCCTTCATTACAAATTAGCTGATAATGAAGGAGCTGGCCCACTTCGGGAAGTTCTCCAGGCCTATGACTGATATTCCGCTCGGCTGTAAAAACTCTGCGGTGAAACGTGTCCTGTCTTTCCACAGACAAGTTTATATGTTTATTAACAACCGTGACCAAACACTGGAAATTAATTTTAAGTGTAAACACGTTGACAGCAGCTACACCGTTTTCACCACCACTGAACACCTGAGGTGTTTTAGGCACCGAGTGATAATACTGACACCTGTGTCCATGATAGTAATAAAACCAACACCGCAGACAGTTTTCATTTCAAACCCTACACCGCTATTGCTGTCGGAGACAGTGAATCCATACAACCACAACAGAGGAACCCACAGGACGAGAACATTGAAAACAGCAAAGCTGAACCGGAAACAAAAAGGGAGAAGATAGACAGGGGGAAGGAATCGTCTAAATAAGCACAGCATAATGTTAAGATGTTGGAAGACTTCAGCCCAGAGTACAGCGCAGGAGCTACAGGATAAGAACCCTTCACTGACATGGAGGAGGAAGAGGTCACCCCGGAACAACCGTTTACTTTTAACTGTCCAGAACAACCTAAACAGTTTTACACCGCAGAACAGATTAACCGGTTTCTAGAACTGACTACTGACTAAAGGAAAAATAAATATCTTTCTGATGAAATTCTTCCCGGACAGGAGAAACTTAATCAAATCTGTGCAACACACCATGGGTGTAATGTCACCAAGGAGACACTACAGATTGAGGAAATGGACAGTAGCCGCAAGAGGGAAATTGACATGTGTTGACTTTATGTGATAGGAATGGAACCGCAGTGAATTGGGCAAACATACTACAATTTGGAATGTCCTGAAAAAGAAAGAAACCAATGGTGTACTACCTACCAGACACGGAACAGGTCGGCCAAGGAAAGCAACAGCAGTTGCTGCTGGTCTGCCACAAAAGGTGCCATGTTCGAAGTTGTTTAACACATCTAGATGTAAATATAAGGAAATGGAAGCTGAAATCCTGATCTATTATGATAGGCCAAGTTTATCGTAAAAAAAAAAACTTGGCCTTGCTGTTCCAATACTTTTTGGAATGTACTGAATTAGTTTGGGGCGCATGGTAGTTTAGTGGTTAGCACGTCCGCCTCACACCTCCAGGGTCCAGGGTTCTAGTCCCGCCGGGGTCATGTGTGTGCAAAGTTTGCATGTTCCCCGTGTGTCGAGGGTTTCCTCCGGGTCCTCCGGTTTCCTCCCCCAGTCCAAAGACATGCATGTTAGGCTGATTGGCGTGTCTAAAGTATCCGTAGTGTATGAATGTGTGTGTGAGTGTGTATGTGATTGTGCCCTGCGATGGACTGGCACCCTGTCCAAGGTGTACCCCGCCTTGTGCCCCATGCTTCCTGGGATAGTCTCCAGGTTCCCCCGTGACCCTGATGAAGGAGTAAGTGGTAGAGGATGGATGGATGGATGAATTAGTTTAATCTAAACTACTCCTTTCTCTTTCCAAAACACTACCTCTCTACTTTTGATGCCTGGCATTGTGGATTTTTTTTGGTCTCTATATTCAGTGTTGTTTGTTGCTGATTGTAAAGTGTCCTTTAGCTATGTAAAGGTGCTATATAAATAAAACTTTATTATTATTATTATTATTATTATTATTATTATTATTATTATTATTACACTTAGCTCACAATTATAGCTGGGCTATGTCCCTCAGAGTGCCAGACATAGTGTGTGAGAATCCCATGAGTGTTGAGCGTATTCATAATGCTGAGTCATGAAGGGTGGTTGAACGGTCCCGAGCTCCAGTGATTCATAGCTGATCTACTGCATCAAGAGATCTTCAGCAGCATCTTTCCTGAGTTTATTCTTTGGTTTGATCAGAAATGTAACCTGTCACACCAGTCCACTGTGGCATGAGTAACTCTGTGGTTCTTCTTTTGCATGGATTGGAATGAGTTGCCCTTGGAACAGCGCTGTTAGTGGTGAGTCACAGAATTATTAACCCCATTGCAGTACGCTGTGCTGTTATTTCTCTTCAGTGGCACATTTCCAAGAGGGTTGACCTTGGAACTAGGAACTCCTAGTGGTGATTCGAGGAATTGCAATCCCATTATTGACAGCTTATCTCCAAAAAGAAAAGTAGAGGTGATGAAGCAATGTTGGACATCCCGAATTTGACATTGAAACAAAAGCTACAATGCAGTAAGAGCTCATGACTTTTGGAGGATGATATGAAAGATGGCTGAATCTGATTTCTCCTCATATTCCTCATCTGAAGAGGATTATATATCTGTGGTTGCAATCATTGGCTGAGTCACAGCCATGCATCTCCAGCTGCAAATGTGAGTTAGTCTCTAAGGAAAGAGGCTATTTACATTCACAGCATTAGGCAGACTTATCCAGAGTGACTGACATTTATCTCATTTATACAGACTCCTCTGAAACTATTCGAACGGAAAGGCCAATTCAATTTTTTGTGCTGTACTCCAAAGCCATTTGGGTTTGAGATCAAAAGATGCATATGAGATGATAGTTTATGATATCAGTTTTATTTCCTGGTATTTACATCTAGATGTGAACAACATAGAACCTTAGGGAAGCAAAAGTATAGGCACAGATAGGTCCTGAAGTAAATAACGCTTAATATTTGGTTGCATATCCCTTACTTGCTTTAACTGCATCAATCCTGTGACTCACTGACACCAAAACGTTGGTTTCTAATACTGTGAAGCTTCTCCAAGGTTTTTCCTGCAGCTTCTTTCAGCAGTTGTGTTTCGGGGGGTTTCTCTCTTCAGTCTCCTCTTCAGGAGGTGAGATGCTGATTAGTTGGGGGAAGGTCTGGTGATGGACTTGTCCAGTCTTCCAAAATCCTTCCACTTTCCCCTCTGATAAAGTCCTGTGTTGAGGTGGAAGTGTGTTTTGGATCATTGTCATGCTGCATGATGAAGTTTCTCCTGATTCATTCGGATGCATTTCTCTGTAAATCTGCAGACAAAATGTTCCTGTAAACTTCTGAATTCATTCTGCTGCTCCATCATGAGTTCATCATCAATAAAGATTAGTGAGAATGTTCTAGAAGCAGCCATGCAAGCCCAAGCCATGACACTACCTCCACCATGTTTCACAGATCAGCTTGTATGTTCTGGATCATGAGCAGATCCTTTCTTTCTCCACACTTTGGCCTTTCTATCACTTTGGACGAGATTCATCTTGGTTCCAGAACTTTTGTGGATTATCTCTGTATTTCTTTGTGAATTCCAATCTAACTTTCTGATTCTTACCGCTGATGAGTGGTTTGTATCTTGTGGTACAGCCTCGATATTTCTGCTCTCAAAGTCTTCTTCAAAATGGTGGATTGTGATACCTTCACCCTGTCCTGTGGAGCTTGTTGGTGATGTCACTGAATGTTGTTTTGGGGGTTTCTTCGCAGGTCTCACAATGTTTCTGTCATAAACTGCTATTGTTGTCCTTGGCTGACCCATGTTATGTCTGTTGCTCAGTACACCAGTGGTTTCTTTTTCCCAGGACATTTTAAATTGTTGTATTGCTATGCCCCATGTTTATATAATGATTCTAATTAATTTCCCATTTTTTCTCAGCTTCAAAATGGCTCCCATAGACAGCTCTCTGATCTTCATGTTAGTTTATACTTTTTAACAAGTGCAGTCTTCACAGGTGAAACTGAAGGATAAAACCAAGAGTAGCTGTTCAGAGCTGTTTCTTGTTTAAACAATTAATCTAACAGGACACACCTGGGTAACAAGAAACACCTCAGTCACATGTTCCGATATTTTTGCTTGGCTACAAATTTGTGTGGTCTGATACAAAAGGTT
This sequence comes from Noturus placidus, assembly GCA_022414735.1. Taxonomy (NCBI): domain Eukaryota; kingdom Metazoa; phylum Chordata; class Actinopteri; order Siluriformes; family Ictaluridae; genus Noturus; species Noturus placidus. The sequence continues at coordinate 6,902 of JAFFST010052151.1, forward strand.
CTATGTTTTATGTTGTTTAACATCTAGATATAAATACCAGAAAATAAAATCTGAAATCCTAAACTCTAGTCTCGTCCTGATCTTCTGATCTCAAACCCAAATGTCTTTGGTGTACAGCACAAAAAATGGATTGGCCTTGCTGTTCCAATAGTTTTGGTTGGGACGGTAGGTGCTGAGTGTTCCAGTTCAGCTGGAAAACCAAGCTGATCGTTAATCTACCTGAGATGTGTCCACCTGGATGAACACTGGATAACTGCCAGGGTTCTCCATCACTCAGAACCCAAGCCAAGCTCCGTGAGAAATTACTGACAGCAATTTAAAGTCACCATGTGGCTTAGTGTTGAAGGTCTCAACAGGTGTGCACTTACCAACAAGAAGGTATCAAAGTTTATACAGATATTACACAATACCTGCATTTATACAAAATACACTTCGTTTGTATCAAAAACACTGTGTCTTTAGTTAAAACATCTACAATCATCGATATGATTTTATATAGATCAAACATCTCTCATCCGCACGCCCAAATACATTCCTCTGGGGTTTACACTGATGCATGCTTTAAACAGATTCTTTAAACTGCCACTGAACAATTCAGTAATAGTTCTAGATTATAATAAGTTATTATTATTATCTCTGTTTTATTATGTTAGATCAGGTGTGGATATTTCCTCCATGCTGGTTGGTGCTGTGGTTGGAGCTTCAGTAATGATGCTGCTGTGTGGTGTATTCCTGTGTGGAAGGTGTGTTCACTGTAAACACTTTTACTTTTACTCTGGTATTGTAGGATTATTAACAAAAACATTATTACAGAATTAAACTCTAAATGTTTGGGCACACTGAAGATTTAATGTAATATTATGATTAAAAACAAACTTCGCGTTTATATTTTCAGGACAACAAAATCTTCTGGACAAGGAGAGACAGCAGGACTGGTTTTAAATGACAGGGTTACTGTGAAACACACACACACACACACACACACAGAGGTTTAACTATAAGTGACATCAGTGGTCCTTTATATTTCCTGATATTGTATTTCCTGTCGCTCCCCAATGCCATTTTACAGGAAGAAGACGGAGCGTCTGTGCATGTAAACAAAACGGATTTATCAGAGTCGCTTCATTTCACCACTTTCAAGTTTCCAAACAGAGAAGGAAGTGAAATCAGAGGTATTTCTTCTCTCACTGCCGAACACGCCACCGTCCACCACGGCTCCGAACACCAAACCGAGGGAGAAACTGGAGATGCAGCAATCGAGGAGGTCCAGGAAGAACATGTGATAACTATGGACAGTGTAATGATGCAGAAATCAGCTGAGGAGGAGGTAATGTACGGAAACATCACACATCAGCCACCAATGAAGCAAACTCTGGTCAATTTAGATAAAGATGAAGATGAAAAGAAAAGAGAGAAAGAAAAAAGAGCTAAAGAAAGAGCTTCAGAGCAGCTCAAACCCGCAGATGGAGCTGAAGACATTTACGCACTAGTTCAACCTCGTAAACATGCACATACATAAAAATACAATTGTTCAGTGTTCAACAGATGTTCAGATGTTGAGGCTACAAAATAAGAGCCAAAGAGTTGGGTTTTATTTTATTAAAGGTATTATTTCTATATGTGTCGAATGATAGATACCTATTTTCATTTCTTTTATATCTGTAACATTGTTTGAATAGAAAAGATCAAAGATTTGAAAAAAAAAATAGAAAAAAGATCAAAGCTTCATCCACAAACTGCTGAGTGTAATTTAATCTTATAGTCTATGAACTGAAGATTATTGCTTTGGGAAAAGTGAAAGATTTCATCACTGAGGTCAGGATGTTAGTTGTGGCTTTTTTTTCACCATAAAAATATGCATGCTGGAGAACCTGGTCTGCTGGACAAGCCAGAGTTAATAGCTGTTTGTTTAGTGTGTGTTTAGTATTTTAGTTCACGCCATGCTATTGAAAATAATAATAAAATAATCAGAAAAAAAGCTGATGTTGGCATTCAGTCCAGTGTTCACGTGGGGAAAGTTCCTGGTATTCAGAGTCGGGATAGGCAGCTGCTTAAGCTTCATCTGCTACACTTACAGAGAAACTTTATCACCTGATCTAAAACAATTTCCTCCTTGAAGTAAGAGATGTCTTGGATTAAGATGTGTTTCCTCTGATGTGTTTTATTAAGACAAAAAAAAAACCTTGTTTCATATTTCTGTATTTCATATTGTCCTTGAATGATATTCCATAGTGTGTGAGTGTATTTACAGCCAAAATATAAATATCAGTGTGACATATTGTGGTTATATTAAACTATCAGACAGCGGCGCTGGACTTAACACTGCTCCTGACTCGAGCCGATATCACACAATAAACAGGCTTTCAAGAAAATAAACGTTGAGGAGGTTTATGAGTGTTTTTGCATTATATACTGTATAATGTATACACATGCACATATACTGAGGTGGCAGTGTGTTAGGTGTACTGATCGAGTCATTAATAAACCTTAAATTCAGTGTATGATTCCACAATATTTCCACAATATTAAAACATAAATAAAATGTTTTAAAGTGTCATGTCTCTTTGTAAATATGTGTAATTACAAACATCTAAGTTCTAGTTTCTTGGTCATTAACATCCAGATTTAAATGAAATAAGATTCTCATCAAATGAATAAAAAGGTTGTGATGAAATGTCCTGTTTTCTACCTTTGAACAATTCTGTTTTGTTATATAATTTCTACAATGTGAAATTATAATATCTGTAATATACAATGAATTGTCCATTAACCCTTTTGAGAAGAATAATAATGGTATATTAAAGCTACAGGTGGGATTTTCGGAGGTCAAGAACCCAGACTCTGTGAGCCGGACATTCACAGACGCTCTACAATTCTTACATAAGGAAAGTGGAGCCATAACTATAGACAGAGAGATGCAGGAATGCTTTATAGTTTCACACATTTACCAGTCCACTAACAGTTCCTTTGATAGACAGTTACAGACTTCCTTTAAATTTTGTTCAGACAGATCTCAAGATGATGTGTACAAAATTTGGAGAAGTAGCACAGGGCAGTAGAACAGGGTGGCTGTGGATCAGGTGGTAGAGCGGGTTGTCCACTAATTCTCTAATCGTAGGGTTGGTGGTTCGAATTCCAGCCTGGATGACGCCACATACCGAAGTGTCCTTGAGCAAGACACTGAACCCTAAATTGCCCCCGATGGCAAGTTAGCACTTTGCATGGCAGCTCTGCTACCATTGGTGTGTGTGTGTGTGTGTGTGTGTGTGTGTGTGTGAATGAGACACATTGTAAAGCGCTTTGGATAAAAGTGCTATATAAGTGCACCATTTACCATCCAACCATCCATCTTCAACCGCTTACTCCTTTTCAGGGTCATGGGGAACCTGGAGCCTATCCCATTTAGCAAAAATGGCACTTAGGTGTAAGCTGTTTCAGCAAGTTATTGTACCTTTTGACCAGTAAGTGGCGCTGTCACAAAATTTGCATAGCCTCAGGTCATGGTCCTGAGAATGCCTACCATGATTTGTAACAGTGTGCAAAGTCGTTGCTGAGATACAGTCTCACTTCCTGTTTGGCAGCTTCACCTTCAGATTTGTTGGCACAAAACGGGCAAACTGGATTATTAAAATTCCTTCTGGTACATTTTGTGAGACTTGCTCTGAAGATGATAAATATACATATAATAAAGTGATTTAGAAAATAATGGATTGTGCTGTTGATATTTCAGGCCCAGTGGGTTCCTTTTTTATAAATATTTCACGTAATAAAGATACTGACCTCGGAATCGCTTCTATTCTATCAAGAACACCAACGTGACTTTTATTATGGAAGATCTGCGTATTCCCTCTACTCACCGCACACTTCACACTCCCAGGCTAATGTGATGAACTGAATCTCCGACTGCGCTTCATGGCCATTTCACACTTTAATCCCGATCAGTTACAAAACCCAGATTTATTTCTTTATAAAATAATCCGGATTGAATATTTGCTCTGTCTGTACTATGTTTAAGAGGATGGCTGAATTTGGTCCGGATTCTGGAGGCCGTGTGAAGGTCAGATGCTAAGTAGTTATCTTAGCTTTACACAATGCTAGCAATAACATTAGCTAAATAGCTTGTGTTAGCTCATTTAGCTTTACAGTTAGCATCGTGTTTGCTATTTATGTTAATTACTTGTCATGCTGAGTATTTACGAGTTGCTAAAGCTTCTGGTTGTGTAGTTACATGAGATGGGTTTTAGCATGTGAGTGAAATGAAGCTAATCGCGTTTGTTTACGTCGAGCAGAACGCTGCGGAAGCGCCGCCATCTTTCTGTCTTCACTTCCGTTCCAGCGGGAAGTTCCAGCTCGCTGGAATAAAAAACCTCTCAGCGATAATTTAAATAAATAATAAATATAATATTTTAGATGCCGATTAACAAATACAAGAACAACGAAGAAAAACGTTTAAGAATAATTCTTATTCGCGACCGATTTTTTTTTTCGGATTAACTTTAGCATTTAAGCGCAGTAATGGAAGTCTGGACTTGTTGCCAAGGAAACCGAGTTACGGGAGCCGAGAGAGGACGGACAGGCGGTCCATGAAACGCGATTCTTTTGTGTTTTCAGTCACGATTAACAATGATTCGCGAGTATATTTATGTACAGTGTTTAAATCTAAAGCTCAAATTACAAGCCGTGTGTTGGAGTGATGCTTTTTAAAATTTTAATTATAAGAACAGTACTCTTTATTTGTTAGCATAAATTAATGTCGCTTATTAGCCGTAAATTAGAGATGTCACGATACCAAAAATCTAGTAGTCGGTACCGATACCACCAAAAGTACTCGATACTTGATACCACGGTGTGGTATAAACATTAAAAACTCTCCTGGAGGACATCCTCCTCTGGCTGATACCTGCAGTCTATTTTAGTTATCAAACACTGTCTGACAATGAGTGGAGGTGCACTCCTAAACACACACACACACACACACCTTATTCTCTGAGTGCAAGCATTAGTTTAAATTCACTGATCTGGTGTTAGGATGAAAAGATTGATTAAAAGCATGAAGATGTGAATAATAATCAGTGACATTAGGCTACATTTCTCTGACAGGACACGGGCTGAATGGAGATGCATGGTGGTCCAACTGGCTATCACTAACATTACATTGAGTATAACGTTAGCTGGTTTCACGGCTACAATGCAGCTGCCTCAAGCAGATATAATATAGGACCGTCTTTCAGGTGCTTCACCAAATTCCAGATGTTTCCTTGCTTTGTTTGACATGAACGATAGCATCGGCTGCACACCGGAAACCGATACTAGCGTTCCTCTCTCTTCCTCTCAACAAGTCGGGGCGGAGCTAAACTTGTTAAGCTAAGCTAATCTGTAGTTTTTCCCGTGTGCTTGTAGGCGTTCTTCTTGATTTGCACGTATTTGCTGCCCCATCAGGTCCAGAAGAATCACAACCTCGGTACTTTCGTTACAATCGGTACTAAAGCTACTGCAGAAAAACAAGTACCGTTACGTTTTAAGAACATTGGTAGCGACTTGGTATCGAAGTATCGGTTCTCGTGACATCCCTACAGTAAATACATAAATAAATGGGTCTTTGGGATATTTTGTCGATTATTCACATAAACCTAGTGCTGCACGATTACGGCCAAAATGATCATCCCGGTTATTTTGATCAATACTGAGATTTTGATTATTTATCTCCATTATTCATTGATTTTAGTGAGAACATATTTAACACACAAGTAGACATGAGAAAATGTGAGCTGGACAATTCTGACAGAATTTAGGAACATAGTGTGAGCCGTGACACATTAATTTACCTTCTAACCTGTTAACCTGTTTACCTTGTACACAAATACAATAAACATCAGTGTTCCGTGTCTGAAGTCGGCTCCTCTTAAATATATTTAACGCTCCACTATTAGACATGTTCCCCTGTTATGTTTCTGATCTGGAGTCAGTTCTCGACCCGCTCTGTGTGTATTGTGTAGATATCGGAATGATCCATATTAGGAAAAAGACTAATAGCTTTCTAAGGAGATAGTGAACTAATCTTAATGTCAAATTGATATTAAATGCAACTCATAGTAATTAAACATTAAATTACTCATTTTATTTATATTTAATGAAGTTATTATAATATCTATTTTATATATTAAATGATTTATTTATAACGAAGCACATTTTCTGTCTTTACATTTTATTTGTGTTTGTTTATCAGTTTTAGATCGGATCCCCAGTACAGTGTTGCCATGTCTGCTGATAATATTGTGCTTTTTGGGGGATTAAATCAGAACATGGAAACTGGAGTTGATTGTTCTGGTGATATCTGGCAACCCTGAGTTTAAATGAAGAGAATGCGCAGTGTATTAGAGTTTGTGAAGAGAGAGAATTGCAGTATCCTGTATGTTTACAGACTGAACAGTGGATTCTCTTGATTATGATTGGTGAGGAATAATTTAATAAAGAAGTTTGAATTAAACGCACCTTGTAGTGTTAGCATTATTATTCCTTGACTCCGCTGTGTCTACATGAGCAGGTGAAAGTTCAGGTCAGTTCGGTGGATCAGTAAAAGATGGCGGTTTGTGAGATCAGGAAGTTGAGAGAAGCAGATGATGTACAGAGTTACTCATCATCATAATGTCTTCTCGGCAGTGTTTACACACTTGTTCAGTTGACTGAGGAGATGAAAAGCAGTGTGAAAGTAACTGTTGCTCGGTATAGATGCATTTTGGACTTCCTGTAGTTTTTATTCTGATTGTATTATATGACCCTGAACAGGTCCCTCACACCGGTGTGAATAAATATTTATTCACAGTCGCACAAAATACTTTTCAGTCACAAATGTGAGTGAGACGATCGCACTGCAGAGCCCTGAGTTTATCTGCAAAGTGTTTTTCCTGTACGGCGTGATGTTTAATGTCCCCTACCACCTCTGAAATGTCATTTAGCATCGTGCTAATGTCATGATTTCCACTACAGCTCGAGGGCTAAAATGCTAACTCCAATTCAGGGTTTTGACACTACAAAATGATGTCATCCCTGCGCCGCTCTACGGTGATTGGCTGTGTGTAGGAAGCGCTTGATTTGATCTGCAGAAATCGTAATCGCGATCCATATTCCATTAATTGTGCAGCCTGACTAACCTGAAGATAAAACCCTGATGTTTCCATTCTGATTGAAAATGTTATTATTTCTACAGGATTAGCTCTTGGAGTGTGTGTGTGTGTGTGTGTGTGTGTGTGTGTGTGTGAGAGAGAGACAGTAATAAACAGTCTGTGAGTGTGTGTGTGTGTGTGTGTGTGAGACAGTAATAAACAGTTTGTGAGTGTGTGTGTGTGAGACAGTAATAAACAGTCTGTGAGTGTGTGTGTGTGTGTGTGTGTGTGTGTGTTTCTCTCTACAGGGCGTGACCATTGTGAAACCCATCGTGTTCGGTAACGTTGCTCGATATTTCGGTAAGAAGCGTGAAGAA
>JAFFST010052151.1:30957-39062 GCA_022414735.1 Noturus placidus
GGAGAAATGGAGACCCGAGCGCAATGTCTGTTGTAGGACCAAACACTGCAGCAAAACTGTGACAAGAACTCCAGAAGCAGGGCATCAGAATGGGTCAGGCCCACTGCTATCCCAAGAGCAACACATAGGGCTTGTTATTGTGATGATTAGACGTTAGTATCAAACTCTTTGCAGGTGTTGGTGTCATCTGGAATCTTCATAAGGCTGGATCTGAGTGCAAGCTGTCACATTCATTGATGCCCATCATGAGGTAGGAACTGGAAACAAACGGAGCAGGATTAGCGAAGCGGCAATTCATTGCATTTCAGGCAGAGAATAGAGAGAGGGAGAAGAGGGAGAAAAAGAGAGAGAGAGGGAGAGAGACAGAGACAGAGAAAGAGAGAGAGAGAGAGAATAGAAAGAGAGAGAGAGAATAGAGAGAGAGAATAGAGAGAGAGAGAGAATACAGAGAATAGAGAGAGAGAGAATAGAGAGAGAGAGAGAGAATATACGTATATATATATATATAGAGAGAGAGAGATGGAGAAAGAGATGGAGAGTGAATGAGTGTTTATAGCTGCTATAACGAGTGACAACAGTGAACAAACTCGTTTAGCTGAACATTAAATGTAACTATAAATAGATAAAAAGTGTGACATGTTGCTGTATTAATGTAGAAGCTGTATGAGTCGGTGAGTTGCTGTGCTGTTAGAGGAAAAGAATCAATTCAGCTTGGTAACAGTAACTCGGCTCCATCACACCACCCCATCACTCAATGTTATACTAACACTCACACTCACACACACTACGTATTTAGACTAAAATATTAATGAAAAAGATGAAAATGTAATATATATATATTTGAGGTAATATAGATATTTGAGGTAAGAGAGCATGTGGTTTGTGCCTGAATTGAATTTATCTTCATTATGGGTTCCACATTGATACGGCGGATCCCCGGTTGTCATAGAGACAGCACTGCGGTGGTGGGGGGCGTTGTCTGTGGCCAAAAACTGCGCTCATCCCTGCTGTTTACGTCTCTGCCACAGCAACAGTTTCCACGGTGACGGGTGTGAAGACGGCCCTGATTGTGAGGGAATAATGGGAAGCTGAATTTAGTGACTAAAAACATCATCACACCCTCACACACCAAAATATCACACACACACACACACACACACACACACACACACACACACACACACACACACACACACACACAGTTTTATCATTACAGGAGCATCTTCGATTTTATGAAGTGAAATATTTTACATTTTAGAGAATATATTCACAAAAGAAGATTTATTGAAAAACATAAAGGAGTGTTCATGAGCTTATTAGATAATTAATAAGAGCTTTATTAAGAACCTGAGAACAAAAACCAAACAGTACATGAGATGACAGATACTGAGAGGTTTACTGTTTGGCCGATGTTCAATACTCTAGTTTCACACTGATATCTCTATAACTAACATCTCTATCACTAATACTTCCTGTAAATCATCTACCATCACTAACATCTCCATCACTAATATCTCCATCACTAACATCTCCATCACTAATATCTCCATCATCTCCATCACTAAAATCTCCATCACTAACATCTCCATCACCAATATCTCCATCACTAACATCTCCATCACTAATACTTCCTGTAAATCATCTACCATCACTAATATCTCCATCACCAATATCTCCATCACCAACATCTCCATTACTAATATCTCCATCACTAACATCTCCATCACTAATATCTCCATCACCAACATCAACATCACTAATATCTCCATCACTAACATCTCCATCACTAATATCTCGATCACCAACATCTCCATCACCAATATCTCCATCACTAACATCTCCATCACTAACATCTCCATCACCAATATCTCCATCACTAATATCTCCATCACTAATACTTCCTGTAAATCATCTCCATCACTAACATCTCCATCACTAATATCTCCATCACTAACATCTCCATCACTAATACCTCCTGTAAATGATCTACCATCACTAACATCTCCACCACCAATATCTCCATCATTAATAGCTCCTGTAAATCATCTACCATCACTAACATCTCCATCACTAACATCTCCATCACTAACATCTCCATCACTAGCATCTCCATCCCTAATACCTCCATCACTAACATCTACCATCACTAACATCTCCATCACTAACATCTCCATCACCAATATCTCCATCACTAACATCTCTATCACTAATACCTCCTGTAAATCATCTACCATCACTAACATCTCCATCACTAACATCTCCATCACCAATACCTCCTGTAAATCATCTACCATCACTAACATCTCCATCACTAACATCTCCATCACTAACATCTCCATCACTAGCATCTCCATCACTAATACCTCCATCACTAACATCTACCATCACTAACATCTCCATCACTAATATCTCCATCACTATCATCTCCATCACTAATATCTCCATCACTAACATCTCCACCACTAACATCTCCATCACCAATATCTCCATCACTAACATCTCCATCACTAATACCTCCTGTAAATCATCTACCATCACTAACATCTCCATCACTAACATCTCCATCACTAACATCTCCATCACTAATACCTCTGGTAAATCATCTACCATCACTAACATCTCCATCACTAACATCTTCATCACTAACATCTCCATCACTAGCATCTCCATCACTAGCATCTCCATCCCTAATACCTCCATCACTAACATCTACCATCACTAACATCTCCATCACTAACATCTGCATCACTAACATCTGCATCACTAACATCTCCATCACTAACATCTCCATCACTAATACTTCCTGTAAATCATCTAAAATAACTAACTTCTCCATCACTAACATCTGCATCACTAACATCTCCATCACTAATACCTCCTGTAAATCAACTACCATCACTAATGTCTCCATCACTAACATCTCCATCACTAACATCTCCATCACTAATACTTCCTGTAAATCATCTACCATCACTAATATCTCCATCACTAACATTTCCATCACTAACATCTCCATCACTAATACTTCCTGTAAATCATCTACCATCACTAACATCTCTATCACTAATACCTCCTGTAAATCATCCACCATCACTAACATCTCCATCACTAATACTTCCTGTAAATCATCTACCATCACTAACATCTCCATCACTAATATCTCCAACACTAATATCTCCATCACTAACATCTCCATCACTAACATCTCCATCACCAATATCTCCATCACTAATACCTCCTGTAAATCATCTACCATCACTAACATCTCCATCATTAATACCTCCTGTAAATCATCTACCATCACTAACATCTCCATCACTAATATCTCCATCACTAACATCTCAATCACCAATATCTCCATCACTAACATCTCCATCACTAACATCTCGATCACTAACATCTCCATCACTAATATCTCCATCACTAACATCTCCATCACTAATATCTCAATCACTAACATCTCCATCACCAATATCTCCATCACTAACATCTCAATCACTAATACCTCCTGTAAATCATCTACCATCACTAACATCTCCATCACCAACATCTCCATCACTAACATCTCCATCACTAATACCTCCTGTAAATCATCTACCATCACGAACATCTCCATCACTAACATCTCCATCACTAGCATCTCCATCACTAGCATCTCCATCACTAATATCTCCATCCCTAATACCTCCATCACTAACATCTACCATCACTAACATCTCCATCCCTAATACCTCCATCACTAACAACTCCATCACTAACATCTCCATCACTAACATCTCCATCACTCATATCTCAATCACTAATATCTCCATCACTAACATCTCCATCACTATCATCTCCATCACTAATATCTCAATCACTAGCATCTCCATCACTAATATCTCCATCCCTAATACCTCCATCACTAACATCTACCATCACTAACATCTCCATCACTAACATCTCCATCACCAATATCTCCATCACTAACATCTCAATCACTAATACCTCCTGTAAATCATCTACCATCACTAACATCTCCATCACTAACATCTCCATCACTAACATCTCCATCACTAACATCTCCATCACTAACATCTCCATCCCTAATACCTCCATCACTAACAACTCCATCACTAACATCTCCATCACTAACATCTCCATCACTGATATCTCAATCACTAATATCTCCATCACTAACATCTCCATCACTATCATCTCCATCACTAATATCTCAATCACTAACATCTCCATCACTAATATCTCCATCCCTAATACCTCCATCACTAACAACTCCATCACTAACATCTCCATCACTAACATCTACCATCACTAACATCTCCATCACTAACATCTCCATCACCAATATCTCCATCACTAACATCTCCATCACAAATACCTCCTGTAAATCATCTACCATCACTAACATCTCCATCACTAACATCTCCATCACTAGCATCTCCATCACTAGCATCTCCATCACTAATATCTCCATCATTAAAACCTCCATCACAAACATCTACCATCACTAACATCTCCATCACTAACATCTCCATCACTAGCATCTCCATCACTAACATCTCCATCACTAATACCTCCTGTAAATCATCTACCATCACTAACTTCTCCATCACTAACATCTCCATCTCTAACATCTCCATCACTAACATCTCAATCACCAATACCTCCTGTAAATCATCTACCATCACTAACATCTCCATCACTAACATCCCCACCACTAACATCTCCATCACTAACATCTCCATCACTAGCATCTCCATCACTAATATCTCCATCCCTAATACCTCCATCACTAACATCTACCATCACTTACATCTTCATCACCAATATCTCCATCACTAATACCTCCGGTAAGTCATCTACCATCACTAACATCTCCATCACTAACATCTCCATCACCAATATCTCCATCACTAACATCTCCATCCCTAACATCTCCATCACTAATACCTCCTGTAAATTATCTACCATCACTAACATCTCCATCACTAACATCTCCATCACCAATATCTCCACCACTAACATCTCCATCCCTAATACCTCCATCACTAACATCTGCATCACTAATACCTCCTGTAAATCATCTACCATCACTAACATCTCCATCACTAACATCTCCATCACTAACATCTCCATCACCAATATCTCCATCACTAACATCTCCATCACTAACATCTCCATCACTAACATCTCCATCACTAACATCTCCATCACTAACATCTCCATCCCTAATACCTCCATCACTAACATCTCCATCACTAATACCTCCTGTAAATCATCTCCATCACTAACATCTCCATCACTAATACCTCCTGTAAATCATCTACCATCACTAACATCTCCATCACTAACATCTCCATCACCAATATCTCCATCACTAACATCTCCATCACTAATACCTCCTGTAAATCATCTACCATCACTAACATCTCCATCACTAACATCTCCATCACCAATATCTCCATCACTAACATCTCCATCACTAACATCTCCATCACTAACATCTCCATCACTAATATCTCCATCACTAACATCTCCATCACTAATACCTCCTGTAAATCATCTACCATCACTAACATCTCCATCACTAACATCTCCATCACTAACATCACCATCACTAATACCTCCTGTAAATCATCTTCCATCACTAACATCTCCATCACTAACATCTCCATCACTAACATCTCCATCATTAACATCTCCATCACTAATATCTCCATCACTAACATCTCCATCACTAACATCTCCATCACTAGCATCTCCATCACTAATACCTCCTGTAAATCATCTACCATCACTAACATCCCCATCACTAACACCTCCATCACTAACATCTCCATCACCAATACCTCCTGTAAATCATCTCCATCACTAATATCTCCATCACTAACATCTCCATCACTAACATCTCCATCACTAGCATCTCCATCACTAATATCTCCATCCCTAATACCTCCATCACTAACATCTACCATCACTAACATCTCCATCACTAACATCTCCATCACCAATATCTCCATCACTAACATCTCAATCACTAATACCTCCTGTAAATCATCTACCATCACTAACATCTCCATCACTAACATCTCCATCACTAACATCTCCATCACTAATATCTCCATCCCTAATACCTCCATCACTAACATCTACCATCACTAACATCTCCATCACCAATATCTCCATCACTAATACCTCCGGTAAGTCATCTACCATCACTAACATCTCCATCACTAACATCTCCATCACCAATATCTCCATCACTAACATCTCCATCACGAACATCTCCACCACTAACATCTCCACCACTAACATCTCCATCCCTAATACCTCCATCACTAACATCTCAATCACTAATACCTCCTGTAAATCATCTACCATCACTAACATCTCCATCACTAACATCTCCATCACTAACATCTCCATCACTAATACCTCCTGTAAATCATCTACCATCACTAACATCTCCATCACTAACATCTCCATCACTAACATCTCCATCACTAATATCTCCATCACTAACATCTCCATCACCAATATCTCCATCACTAACATCTCCATCACTAACATCTCCATCACTAATACCTCCTGTAAATCATCTACCATCACTAACATCTCCATCACTAACATCTCCATCACGAACATCTCCACCACTAACATCTCCATCCCTAATACCTCCATCACTAACATCTCCATCACTAACATCTCCATCACTAACATCTCCATCACCAATATCTCCATCACTAACATCTCCATCACTAACATCTCCATCACTAATATCTCCATCCCTAATACCTCCATCACTAACATCTACCATCACTAATACCTCCTGTAAATCATCTACCATCACTAACATCTCCATCACTAACATCTCCATCACTAACATCTCCATCACAAATACCTCCTGTAAATCATCCACCATCACTAACATCTCCATCACTAACATCTCCATCACTAACATCTTATTCATCTACTTAATAATAATAATAATAACAATAATAATAATAATAATAATAATTATTATTATTATTATTATTATTATTATTATTATTATTGTTATTATTGTTATTATTATTCTGTGCAGTGCAGTTATCAGTAATATATCTGTATCATCACTACCTTCATGGCCCTGAGTGAAGTTGCCCCTCCCACCAACACAAATCGTCAGCAAAACAGTCTCGTTCGTTTGTGCTGCTTTCATTCAGGAGATATTAACAGATTAGTTAGATGTAAAATAGATGTTAGCGGTGACGTACAGAGCAGCCAGTCTGAGTCTTTTCTCACACAACGCGTGTGATCAAACGCACCAGCGCTGAAGGCTAGCGAGTGGAATGACGGGGAGAGGATATTTTCAGTCTTCTAAAGACTTCATTGACAACCCAGTGTGCAAATGTATATCAGTTACCACGGACTGATAGGTGGCCGTGCAAATGGATTTATTGCCAAGTGCAGCGAAGACGATGCTTTCCCTGACTTCCTTAATTACCACTGTGTCATACACCAACAAGCCTTCTGCACAACAATCATAAACATGAAGGAGATCATGGATGTGGCCACAAAGATCTCCTGTTCTATATAAAACATGCCAATATGATCATATCAGTTAATGCCTTTAAATGGAAAATGCACCTTCTGTCCTTCCAGAAGCTTGCGTCAGTGGTGGCTGACTGGCTGTCCTGTACGTCACCGCTAACATCTATTTTACATATAACTCATCTGTTAATATCTCCTGAACGAAAGCAGCACAAACGAAAAGTTTTACTGCACAAACCATTGAGACTATTTTGCTGACATTTTGTATTGGTGGGGGGGGCGTCGGGGGCGGGGGACTTCACGCAGGTCTTTCATGGTTATTACTGTACTAGAATGATTGATGATCTATTCCACCCTACATGACTTTATTATCATCAATGACACAACAAGTCATCATGGCCTGTATGTTTCATCATTAGTACTGCAAATTTACATTACATTTATTCATTTAGCAGACACTTTTATCCAAAGCGACTTACAAATGAGATCACACTCACACACCAATGGTAGCAGAGCTGCATGCAAGGTGCTAGCTTGCCATCGGGGGCAACATAGGGTTCAGTGTCTTGCCC
>JAFFST010052152.1:9522-25257 GCA_022414735.1 Noturus placidus
ATGACATCACGGAGCTGGTGGATGTTAGAGACCTTGTGCTCCTCCACCTTCCATTTGAGGATGCCCCACAGATGCTCAATAGGGTTTAGGTCTGGAGACATGCTTGGCCAGTCCATCAGTTTCTTTAGCAAGGCAGAGGTCATCTTGGAGGTGTGTTTGGGGTCGTTATCATGCTGGAATACTGCATACTTATCATGCTCTGCTTCAGTATGTCACAGTACATGTTGGCATCCCTCAATGAACTGTAGCTCCCCAGTACGGCAGAACTCATTCAGCCCCAGATCATGACACTCCCACCATCATGCTTGACTATAGGCAAGATACACTTGTCTTTGTACTCCTCACTTGGATGCCACCACACACGCTTGACACCATCTGAACCAAATATGATTTTCCTGGTCTCATAATCCATGTCCTTAGTTTGCTTGTCTTCAGAAAACTGTTTGTGGGCTTTCTTGTGCATCATCTTTAGAAGAGGCTTCCTTCTGGGACGACAGCCATACAGACCAATTTGATGCAGTGTGCGGCGTATGGTCTGAGCACTGACAGGCTGACCCCCCCACCCCATTAACCTCTGCAGCAATGTTGGCAACACTCATACATCTATTCATTGAGGGAACCATGAATGCCAACATGTACTGTGATATACTGAAGCAGAGCATGATCAACCCACTGCCTTGCTAAAGAAGCATGTCTCCAGACCTAAACCCTATTGAGCATGTGGGCCCAATTTGGATATTTTCACTTAGGGGTGTAATCACTTTTGTTCCCACCGGTTTAAACATTAATGGCTGTGTGTTGAGTTATTTTGGGGTGGACAGCAAATTTACACTGTTACACAAGCTAGACTGGACTCTTTCAGTGCTGACACTTTAAAAGATATAACCAAATATTTACAAAAATGTGAGGGGTGTACTCACTTTTGTGAAATACCATATATATATATATCACATACATACACACACACACACATATTTTATAAAATATAAAATGTATACGTGCGACATACTTTACCTGGCATCCCAGGAAGCCCAGAAGGACCTGGGAGTCCATAACCTGGTATACCTATACAAATAAGACACCAAGAAATACCTTAGACAATGCATCCACTGCTGTATATCCAAAATCTTGTTTGTGTATTAGCTATTTAACCAAGCATGTGTAAAACAGAATACGTGCATTAGTACTCAACCACACTTACCTGGCTCTCCTTTCAATCCTGCTGGTCCAGGAATACCATCACGACCAGGTTGACCCTTGTCTCCAGGTGCACCTGACAAACCAGGTGGGCCAGAGCTTCCTGGCCTTCCAGGTGCTCCTGCTAGACCAGGGGCCCCTGGGACTCCATCCAGACCCTTAGGACCAGTAGCACCAGGTGCACCTAAAGCCAACAAGAGCATTCCAATTTTTCATGAAGTACCTCCCAGTGGTCAAGCAATAAATTGTCTGACTGATATATCAGGTCAATATTTGAGGATACTTCAGGTATACAGCCAAAGAAGGCAGGCATTGAAGGTTATAGCTCCCACCACACAGAATGAGATCATTTGTAGAATATTTGTGCCCTTGTTTTAGTAGAAAAGCTGCCAATAATCCATGTATAAATGGTAAGATATAACAATTAATTTATTTAGTCTACAATACCATTTTACAAAGGTTTAAGAAAGTTTAATAATAAATCCTAGTCCACCTTTTTTTTATGTACAATGTTAGCACCAATCATAGCTATATCCTAAACTTCTTTATCATGGCTCTGATGATTAAATTCAGTACACAAGACTTTTGACAGTGTTTGAATATTGACAGAATTAGATGGAATATAATTTGGTAGAACTGTACCTTGCAATCCTGGGAGGCCAGGATCACCCTTTGTGCCAGGGCTCCCAGGAATCCCTGGACTCCCTGGGGGGCCCTGTTGACCTTTTGTTCCTGCAGATCCGGGGATACCAGGAGAGCCGGGTTCACCCTGATCAACAAGAGCCAGTTAAAGCCGCTCTGCTAATCTTAATTACTACTTATGTCAATTAGTATTGTGCATACTTAAGCCAATTTGAAAGTGTTTAATTGTTTGGACACTCCATTAATATACTCCATTAGTTTTTTACCTTGGGTCCTTGAGCTCCTGGTTGCCCAAATCCTGGCGTTCCAGGGTCTCCTTTCGGTCCTGGGAACCCTGGTGCTCCTGAAGATCCAGGCTGTCCAGGTTGTCCAGGTTGACCTAGGCTTCCTTTAACTCCAGGAGGGCCTATAAAAAATATGCTGAATTAGTCTCGATTCCCTATGTCAGTAACATTGATGTACAAAGCTTTTACTTATGCTTCATCAAACCTTACCAGGCAATCCCATCTCGCCCATGGTGCCTTTCAGTCCTGGAGGACCAGGGAGTCCTGGTGTTCCTGGAATTCCCGAATCTCCCTTGGGACCTACAAGGCAGTTATTTCCTTAAACATCTATACACTAATCTGGGCTCATACAGTGCAAATGTAATTAAGTGCTTAAATTACCTGGAGGTCCATCTTGCCCATCCTGTCCATCCCGTCCGGGGATACCTGGATCTCCTGGAAGTCCAGGAATACCTTTCGGTCCTGGAACTCCACTTATTCCTGCATAAGATACAGATGTCTTCTGTCAGTATATAAATACTAACTTCTTTAATTATGGAATTTCAGATGTCAGGATAACTAAGAGATAATAATGCAGTTTTAGGATATTCCTTTGTTTTGTATGGCATCAATCTTTTCTTACAATTTTATTAGCAAGAGACACTTGCCTTGAAGTCCTGGTTCTCCCTTTGTTCCTTTTACTGTGGCAGTATCGGTGATACCAGCTGGCCCTCTTAGACCTGGTTCACCTTTATTTCCCTTCGTCCCCATCAAACCTTGGTTTCCTCGCTGACCTGGCTGACCATTATCACCTACAGGGCAGACAAGTAAGATCTGAACCAACAACAGGAGTATGGCTTTTAATGACTGTCAGTCAAATAAGGCATACCTTTTGGTCCAGGAAATCCTGGAACACCAGGGTTACCAGGATTACCAGGAGATCCTGGAGCACCCATCACACCCATTTCTCCCTTTTGCCCTACAGTTGTAGGTGTGTGACAAAATTCAAAGTTTAGTGTTATACTGCATTAGACAAATCCACATATTTTAGATGCAGTCCATATAGCATAGTTTTATATTACCAGGGAATCCAGGTAGTCCATCTTGGCCAGGGTTCCCAGGGTTCCCAGAAAGACCAGGAGGACCAGGTGGTCCAGACAATCCAGGGCTACCTGGGTCACCAGGCAAGCCTGGAATATCCAGTCCAGGCGAACCAGGGTCTCCTTTCTCACCAATCAAACCTGGGGCACCTGTACAGGGAATTCAACATTCTCACAAATGCAGATACCAATGGCAGCTCATACATTAATAAAAATATATCACACTGTATGTATAAAGGTTGTCCAAGTCTCAAACCTCAGGACGCTTACCAGGATTGCCCATAGGTCCTGGAAGTCCTGGCTGTCCAGGTAGACCAGGTAAACCAAAACCAGGGGGCCCTTGAAGGCCAGGTGCACCCGGAGAACCAGAAAGACCAGAATCACCTGTGAAAAAAAGTGAGCTGTGTCTTAAGCTATTTAAAAGATCACATACTACAAGAAAAACATAAAGCGGATGGTACTGCAACTGGAATAACTGGAAGACTGTTTAGGTCTATACCTTTATAGCCAGGGGGACCATCGATACCAGGTCGGCCGGGTGCACCCGGATTTCCAGGGAATCCAGGATCACCTTTTTGCCCTGGAAAACCCTTACTGCCAGGCAAACCTGGGGGCCCCTGAGGGCCAGGGATACCATAACCTGGTTCACCCTGTGGGTACACACAGATATGAACTTTTTTTTTTTATAAATTTTTTTTTATTGATTCTTATACACTTTTCAGAATACAACAAAATATATCAATACAGAATCAATATATTTTTTTTTTTACCCAATAACAGATATGAACTTGTTACTATTTTTAGAATGTTCTCTAAAAATCAATTCTCTCTAAAAGCAGGGTTGCAGGATCAACTTAGAGCATTGCTATTAACAAATTCATTAGCACAGTTCTCTTAGCAAATAGAACTGCTTCTAAAATTTACAGCCCTAAATTTAAACATTTTGCTTCAATGTTTAGAGATTTTTCTGTCCGTTTCACCTTAGGTCCACGGAAGCCAGGTGTACCAGGCAGTCCATCCACACCAGGGGGTCCAGGCCTGCCAGGGCTGCCGGGACTTCCCGCAATACCTGGGAATCCTGGGAATTGTGTTCAGTAGCGTTAACACTGAAGTTAGCATTTGTTATGTGTTTGCACTTTTCTAGGTAAGATGCATCCTAACTGACTTTACAGCAGCAGTTTACTGTGCTTTTAAGATTTACCTTTAGGACCTGGTGGGCCTGGCAAACCTATTCCCGAGAGACCAGGTTCTCCTTTTTGGCCAGGTAATCCTGGGAAACCAGGGGAGCCAGGTTGGCCTGGGTTACCTGTTCAGGTGGAAGATTGAATCCCATTAACACAGACAGCCAACTCTGTTACATAATTGAAAGTATATTTGTTTGTGATATTTTTGTTAAACATGTAAAAAGATTTTGGACTATTCTTAAGTTCTCTATCTGTAGGCAATGTATTATTCAATTTCAGTAATGATCCTATAATACTGCCATGGTAAATGCATATATTAAAAACAACAACAACAACAACAGCAACTGCTTTTACATTTAAAATCCAGAACCAGATTACAGTTTGGTGAGCTGTACAGTACAGTTGCAGTGCAGTCCTATTTAATAAAAGACATTTAATAATAAACTTTTACAACAAAATTATTAAAGGATAATGGACTCCATAACTGTACAGTCGACAGCCCACTCTTTGGATGTGCATTATTCGATTTTTAATGCTAAATTATATTTTAGTTTTCAATTAAAAATTGATTTATAAAAATACTGAATTGGTTCAAAAGTTCACCTGGTCAATGACAGTGAAATTTCCATCTATTTACCTGGATTTCCTGGTAGACCAGGATCTCCATCACGTCCGCTGAGTCCAGGTGCCCCTTTCTCAGAGACAGTCTGACCTGGTTCACCTTTCTGACCTACCAGATGACACCAAGGTTTAAAATTAAGATTATGTACTTCTGATAGTAAGACAAGTTCAACTTTTTTGTTCAACTCCATCTTATTAACTGTGCCTTGTATGTGATCTTACCTGGAGGTCCAGGAAGTCCTTGCCTTCCTGACACACCCTGGAACCCTTTCTCTCCAGAAGGTCCCTGTGGGCCAAATCCAGGGGCACCACTAAGGCCCCTGTCTCCAGGAGGACCTTGTAAACCAGGCTCACCAGGAGGGCCACGTTCACCTTTAAGCATTAGGGAACCCTTGCAGGAACAAGCACAGCAACAATTTGTTAGGTACAAAAAACGCTCTCTAGTCCATCCAGTGACCAATATCAAAAACAATTAGACACATCTAAGTACTGTCCCATTAAAATTTATATGCACAAGTGTAAAGATACATTTACGATACATGTTAATTTTTTGGAGGTTGGAAAGCTATCTCAGTTGTAAGATTAACTTAAAAATATACAGCAGTTTCTTGAAAAAAAAATTAAAACTTAAATCTAAAAACTTAAAACTGTCCAAGACACTACATAAAATCTAGATTGTCTATCAGTAGATAGAAATGCAAATTTCAATCGTGCCCTGACGTTTGTTCTCTATACGATTTACAATCACAACTGACACACTTAGAAACAGCTTTATGAACCTCTAAAGCTCACTCCTATCTGCTGAATTTGTATTAAAAACATTGATTCAGTGACAATCTGTTACAACAGATACTCACAGGTGCACCTTTGGGACCAGGTGCTCCAGGAGGTCCATTTCGACCAGGTGCTCCATCCCGTCCAGGCAGACCTGGAGGACCAGGGAATCCTGTGTCTCCCTTGTCTCCTTTCATACCATCAAGGGCAATTGCATCGCCAGGGTCACCCTTCTGTCCAGGTATTCCAGGTGAACCTTGCTGTCCTTGTAAACCCTAGAAAATGTTATGGAAGGGTTTATAATATGCCCTAGCTCTTTCGGACAATTTTAAAATATGAATTGAAGACACTTACTGGTGGCCCCATAAAACCAGGGCTGCCTGGGGATCCTCTGTCTCCTTTAAAACCAGGGAGCCCAGGATTGCCTGTGATAGAGATGCCAAAACATCAAAGTTAACACCAAACTCACTTAAAAAACACACGAGCTAACTAAAAGTTGTATTAAAAGTATATATGTACAGTATACGTACAGAACAATACCCCTTTCACACTGTTTTCTTGAACTGAAACAGGTTTACCTTTAGTACAAATCTCAAGTTGAAGCATTTTAATATTAGCCCCCCTTATTCACTTAGCAGACGCTTTTATCCAAAGTGACTTACAAATGAGATACAAGCAAAATGATATCAAGCAGAGAACAATACAAGTAATGCTACTATACAAGATCTATTAATTGAGTACCAGAAGAAGCAAAGTGCACAGAGTAGAGGTGTAATTGCATTTAAAAAAAAAAAATTTATCTACCTAATATGATTCCTGCAGAAACCCTAGCCATGTTTATGAAGAAAATAACCATTTTGTGGAAATACAGTATATTTATGTTTTACTGATGTATCAAAACATGTTATAAGCAGAAAAACCCAATTTTAGTCTAAACCAGATTCAGCCACTGCAGCATCCAAAACACAATTTCCCATAGTGAGAGCTACTGAAATATTTTAACCAAATCATCCAAGTATAATCCCAGGAGAGAAATAAATCTCATTCTAGATGAACCCTATATTATGTTAAATTATCTCTTATATGAACATTATTTTATTATAAAATGTAATAGTGACTCGCAATGCTGCTAATATCTAAACTTAAGGCAATAAAAAAAGGTAAGGTTTGCTGCACTTAAACAAAATTCATGCTGTATTTCAAACAAAGCAGATGACAAGGTTCTTACCTGAGGGTCCTGGGGGTCCTGGTGGACCCTGTGGTCCTGGAATGAGGTTGCCACTTGAGAAACAATTCACACACGTGTCCCCCTTTTCACCTGCAAAACAAAAGGCACGTAAACTAAAATGCAATTAAAGTTTGCATAAAGTGTTCAGCAAGCATTTCTTCTTTTCTTTATTAATATTAAGTAGCGTCTTGCCTTTCTGGCCTATCTCTCCTGGGAAACCAGGTTCTCCATTCAGGCCTGGAAGACCAGCAGGCCCCGGGAGGCAGTTTTCAAACCCGTTTGATATAGCTGGAGGTCCTGGCGGTCCTGGAGGGCCTTGGAAACCTTGTGGTCCAGGTCTACCAGGAGGACCTGGAAGAGAAGCTCCGGGTGATCCGTAATCTCCCTTCTGTCCTCGCTCTCCTGGAAAACCAGGGGGGCCAGGTAGGCCTTGATGTCCGGTTCCTAATATATAATGCAGCATTTATGAACACACGCGTATTCATGGATTCATGCAGTACCTATTACATTATGTTAAAGTCAACAGTAACTAAATAGTACAGTTGCTTAAGATATTTCATTCTTTTTGTATCTGACAGAGATGTATTTTCTGCATATTGAGGTTACTCACCTGGCTGGCCTGGCTGACCTGGTGGTCCTTGGACACCTGGGAACAGGTAAAGACTCATTAAAAGGATTTACAATCATATATTTGTGTACATCAGAGAGACTTTCCCAAGACATCCTTTTTTACTTATTTGGGTGACACGTCTATCTAATGCGACTTGCATTATAGACAGAATATAGCTGAGCATTTCATAAAGCTGTTTCCAAGTGTGTCAGTTGTGATTGTAAATCATATAGAGAACAGACGTCAGGGCACGGTTGAAGTTTGCATTATCTACTGATAGACAATCTAGATTTTATGTAGTGTCTTGGCCAGTTTTACGTTTTTAGATTTTTTTTTCAAAGAAACTGCTGTATATTTACTGCTGTATATATTACAACTGAGATAGCTTTCTATTTAATGCTACATTTAAAATAGACCAGTATATATTTTTCCTTGTGTTGCTCCTAAATACCATTTTGTATGCTATGCATGACAATCACAAAACTGGTAGACACGGGTAAAGTAAATGGTTTCCACCTCAGTCAAAAAAGGATGTCAAAAATTTTCATATGGGTGAAATTTCAGAGGTTTCGGTAACTTTGTTACTGCAAAAGAGTCTGACTTTTCGCTATGTTTGAAAAAGTCCTTGTTTTTCCTTACAAAAGATTCCAAAACCCATTTAGGAAGCTCTGAGGAACTGTTATGTCTCAAAATTTGTATGAATTAAAAAAATATAGTGAATATAATTATAACGCCTTAAAGCAACAAGCACATTAATAATGCAATCTAACAAGCCATACCAGGTAGCCCTGTCTCTCCTTTCCTCCCAGGGGCTCCAGGAAGCCCAGGATCTCCTTTAGGTCCTACTTGGTTGAGTGATGGGGGTTTCACCTAAATGAATAATTAATAAGATGAGATCTGTTGTATTTTCCATGGCAAATAGAACACTGGGAAAAAAAATAACATTAAATAACATACCACGCCTGGAGGTCCAGGTAGTCCTCGCTCACCTTTCTCACCCTACAAGCAAACGAGAGGTTAATTACTCTACAGTTCTCTATAGAGAGACACTGTAATGTAACAAGCAGGACCTCATCACAAACAGGAATCTTTACACTTCTCAGTCAACATTAAGAGAAACAAATGTGAGACAATTTATGGAATCTTACTCTTTCTCCAGCTCTTCCTGGAAAACCTGGCTCACCAGGGTCTCCTATGACACCCTGAGAGAGAGAGGGGGGGGGGGGGGGGCAGACCAAACAGGTATAAACAATCACGTACACAGTGTATTCCCCATTACAGTGTACATATGTACACAGAAATCTCACCTGAAGTCCAGGAGGGCCGGGGTCCCCATCTTTACCAGGTTTACCCTAAAGGATTAACAAGCATAAGTCACACAGTTCTCCTGCTGTTAATATGATTGTACAGTCTTTCTCTCAGTGAGTGTGGTTCAACCCTCACCCTCTTTCCAGGTTCTCCTGGCTCTCCCTTCTCTCCCTTCGCATCGGATGGGCCCTGTTAATCAGAAGCAGTCCTATTAGAGATTTTGAATAATCTAGAGAGATCCATACACAGTGCGCCACTGTGTAACTATATAAATTACCAAAAGGACCAAAAAAAAAGATAAGAGAACTAGTGAGAGTTAAGTTATGTTGTAATAGCTAGACCTGTAAACACAACCTACGCACATATGTAATGCAATCTTGTGGATACAGCAGAAGTTTAAATACATACAGGTAATCCAGGATTGCCAGGATATCCAGGTGGTCCAGGTGGTCCAGGGTCACCCTAAAATAAAATGGGGAACAGACGTAACATTATCAGATATGTTGGGACAGTATGGAAAATGCTAATAAGAACAAAGTGGAGTGATTTGGAAATGCACTTTGACCTGTATTTAAACAAAAAATGGATAAAGACACGGTATTTGATATTTTACTTAATCTACTGCATAGTGTTTTGAAGGTAAATGTTATTTTGAAATAGATGCATGCAAAATGTTCCAAAAAAGTTGGGACATGGGGAATGTAGGACCAATAGAGATGTGACAAATTGAAATAAGAAGGTGATGTGAAACAGGTGAGACAATCGTCTAATCATACTATATAAGGAGCCTCTTGAAGGCCTAGTCCTTCAAAAGCAAGGATGGGTCGAGTCTCACCAATCTGCCAAGAGATGCGTCAGTGAATAATCCAACACTTTGAGAACAACATTCCCCACAGACAAATAGGTAGGATTTTGGGCATTTCACCTTCTACAGTGCACAATATAATAATCTATAATAATATAGTAATCCGGTCAAATATCAGTGCGTAAAGGGCAAGGCACGGAAATCACTTCTGAATTCACGTGATCTCCGATCCCTAAGACGCCACTGTCTTAAAAACTGTTATGAATCTCTAATGGAGATCCTGACATGGGCTCAGGAATACTTTGGTAATCCTTTGTCATTCAACACCATTTCCCGCTGCATCCACAGAAGCAAGTTATGGCTTTAATAAGATAGCAGAAACCATACAGCAACACTGTCCAGAAGCGCCACTGACGTCTCTGGGCTTGGTCTCATCTGAGATGGACAGTAGCACAGTGGAATCGTGTTTTGTGGTCAGACGAGTCAACATTTCAAATAGTTTTTGGACAAAACAGCCGTTGTGTTCTTCGGGCCAAAAAGGAAAAGGACCATCCCTCAGTTCCCAAACGCTGTCTTCAGTTCCTAAATGCTTAATAAGTGTTCTCAAAAAAAGGTGATGTTACACAGTGGTAAAAAGTCGACGGTCCCAAATTCTTTGGAGTGTTTTGCAGTCCTCCGATTTGAAATGAGTGTATATTTTCAGAAATAAATTAAATTCACAAAGTAAAACATCAAATGTGTTAATGAATATGTTTTCAATATATTACAGGGTGAATTGAATTTTCAAATGACTTTTTTTGTATTTTCCATACTGTTCCAACTTTTTTGGAATTGGGGTTGTATAAATATGTCTAAATTAGTACATGACTCACCAACTCATTCATGATTTCAGTATTCTACTCTCTTCCAATTTAAATGTTGCTGCTTTATATTAGCTTATCACTGCATGATAAATGAATAGTGTATAATAAAACTAAATGAAACAAAATTACAATCAAAACAAACTACAAAAGCGCTATTGATGCCACCTAGTGGATGATGTGAAAAGTTACTGTGGCGCCATCTAGTGGTCTAAAATAATAATACATGTAATGCCCTATATGCAGTGGAGGCTTACAGGAAATATTTTCAAAAAATATTTTCATTCAATAAAGGACAATTTCAAGGAAGCGCAAAAGATTTTCTGTGTGATTTTCTGTGAGAAACACACACACACACACACACACAAACACTGCTGTCAGGTTATCAAAGTTGTAGCTGTTCACTCCTCCTGCATTTACATCCTTAAGGATGGTGGACTATCGATCAATTTCTGGGTCACTGGCAGAACAATGTGGGATGAGTGAATCAAGGAGGCATCAATTAGAGTTCTACATACAGGAAGTGTCCTTTATGTATTATTAAGATTCCATCATCCTCTAACAATCTCCATGCTACCTGACACCCAGTCACAAAACACACTTTTCCCTCTTCCCTTTTCGAATTATGAATTCCTGTTTGCATTTTCCAACACCGTCTGAAATAAATCAGACTCACAACCATCCATTGAATCCAGGTTCAGCCTATTAATGTTACTGAGCCTGTATGTATGCCTGTTTCACTCTCTATGCCTCTAGTGGTCCAAAAGATATATGCCTGTGTACAGTTTTAGATATGTAAGCTGATGTAAGCCTTATCAAAGAAGGAATTCTTGAAAGGGTGTTACTGTTTTTATTGTAGTCTAGACATGATGTTTAAATAGTATATGTGGGCAGATACATGCTGACAGAGCTTATTGTGTTATTATTTTCACCTAATTTGTGTTGCTTGTATATGTTGCTAATGTAATTATGTCTGTAAGATTACAACTGCAAAGGTTTATTGTGCTTAAATGGGTAGTGAATGGTGCTTGGAGATTGAATATCCTTGTACATGGTCAGAATCAGTCTGTCAACTTGATTCAAACCCTGAACAAAGCTACAAGCCATTGCTGATGACGTTATTCCAGGAAAACAATATAAGCATCAATATGGAGCGTCATCTTAAAGTTCACTACCTCCTCCACATATGCTTCAGTGTTCCAGTACCCAGCATAACATCTCTAGTTAACTCACCTTGTGTTGGCCTGTTTACTGGTTGCCTGACCTTCTGAATGCTCTTTACAATTACTACCTGCTCCTTCTAGGTTTTCTGCTTCAGTTTTTAATAGAAACCCACACGTTTGCACATGCTTTCTTCTGTCTGAACTTCATGACAATACTACAGTTTCCACACTTCACGTAACAGCTCTGTTGAGCTGGATATGACAATAGAGTGCAGGTCAGCATTACTGTACCTTCTCTCCTCGATGAATCACTCCGTCTGTTTCACCTATTAACTGGTCGACTTGCCCTGGAGGCCCAGGAGGCCCCTGCAAGCCAGTTTCACCCTATACACACACACACACACACACACACACACACAGTGAGACAAAAAAGTGCTTATCGGAACCTATTGGAATTTCTTTAGATTTACATCAATGCTGTATTTTTCACTTCATGTGCTAGTGACTGCCATACCTTATCTCCTTTTGGCCCTTGGAAGTTCAGCCCCATATTTCCCTATGCAAAAACAGTCAGGCAGAAAAATCTTTTAATTGACAAAGCTTATACATTTTTCAAAATTCTGAACCAGATTTTTGGACCAGAAGTATGCTTGAATTACACACACTGCTAGGGCGTAGCATTAAAAAAAACACCTCACCTTTGGCCCTTGTGGACCAGGGGGACCTGGTGGTCCCTGAATTGAAATAAATAAACAAATACATTATATTAAGCATTACATTTACAATATGCACAGTCAGAGAGTAAACATGATACAGTCAGTGGTTAGAAAAATAACAACATACATTGTAACCTCTTGGACCCTCAGGACCACTAGGACCTGGCAACCCGGGCGGTCCAGGATCTCCCTACACAAACATGCACACAAGTGGGTCTGTTACAAGATGCTCACTGGAGTACACAAGCTATGAATCAATGATGCTAACACATGCTAAAGTATTTACACAAATCACTTTAGTCTAATCTATATAGAACAAGATTTCATGAAGTTTAAACAGAGCCCTAATCTTCACACTAAAGCAGAAGAAATAAATATTCAGCCTGATAGATTGACGTGTGGAAAGTGACGTACTCTGGAGCCTGGCAGACCGTTGCTTCCTGGACCTCCTGGTGTTCCTGGTATTTCCATAGAGATGACTTCACCAGGCTCTCCCTGCAAGGGCAAAGAGAGATACAAAATGTATGTATATCGCAGTCCATGTCCAATTAGTTTCACCTAAACCTAAATATATCTAAATGTTGAATATTTTATATTGATCATACCTTTATGTATGCATGTATCGATATATGTTAGTACATATGTCCTTAAAATGGCTCGTTAAATGTGAGTAACTTCAGAAATGACTAGACCAGACCAAGCAACATTGCTGAATTTACCCAATCAGTCAAACAAAATAAATAGTCATATTAATAAGGTCTGATGTATCTATGCTGTACGAAGTTGTTCAGAGGAAAACTTGCCTTCTGTCCTGGATCACCACGTAGTCCCTAGGATGGAGACACAAATAAAGAAAAATCAGGAATATCAGATCAAAGTGGTTTAAGATAATGTCCAATTATGTCCATAAGTCTCAAGTCCAGAGTGAGGAGAGACCACTTACCGGTGAACCATTTAAACCTGGGAAACCTGGATTTCCTGGAAATCCTTGTTCACCCTGTAATCAAATGCACCACAAATAAACATAAGGTCCTATTTATTATACATCCATTCAGACTGATTTTGACTGTCTACCCTATGTGTATTCAACAAATGCCCAAACTGGACTTAATTCATGATGATATAACGACTACATCATCATACATAATTTGGTTTAGCTAACTTTAGTATATGGAAATGTGGCTACGTTGTGAATTTAGTTCTCCAGGACAAAAAGAAAGTATAACAACATATCCACAATAGTGCTATAGTATAAAACTGCTATATAAATCAGCAGAATCTCAAATGCTGCACAAAATTCTCATTAGTTGTATCTCCAATTATTAATTTTTAGCTTTGTCAATTTATTATATCTGCTTAGGCCATGTGTGACATGTTTAATGATAGTGGAAATGATCAAACGTTGGAAGGTGACACTTATAATCCACAAAAGGGGTTTTAAAACTAAAAAGTTTGAGATCTTAAAGTTCTACTTTATTGACGAGTTTTCTTTTCTGGATTTAGAGGCATAAACCAAACTATTCTCCAACTATTCAATCACAGAGCATCATTATTTAATAAGTATCATCTTACAACATCAAATTATCCCCAACCCTGACCTTCAATCAATTATCAGTGTTCACTGACTCTGCTGAATAAAGCCGTTTCCATCTTAACTCCAAAGCATTAGCATTTATCAGGACCATTCTTCTTGTGCTCCTGATACACACCTTTGTTCCGTTACAGCCTGCAATTCCTTTTGGACCTGGAGGCCCGTCCGATCCCGGAAGACCCTGCCAATCAAAAAAGGAGGACACACATAGTCAGAACTGCTGCTACTGACAGGACAGAAACTACAGAGCAATCAGGTGTTATGTACGGTAAATATCAAATTATTTATTAATTAGTGCTAAAATGGGTTCTTACTTCTCCAGAATCGATTTAATTACAGTATCTCACAAAAGTGAGTACACCCCTCACATTTTTGTAAATATTTGATTATATCTTTTCATGTGTCAACACTGAAGAAATGACACTTTGCTACAATGTAACATAGTGAGTGTACAGCTTGTGTAACAGTGTAAATTTACTGTCCCCTCAAAATAACTCAACACACAGCCATTAATGTCTAAACCACTGGCAACAAAAGTGAGTACACCCCTAAGTGAAAATGTCCAACTTGGACCCAATTAGCCATTTTCCTCCCCGGTGTCATGTAACTGGTTAGTGTTACAAGGTCTCAGGTGTGAATGGGGAGCAGGTGTGTTAAATTTGATGTCATTGTTCTCACATTCCCTCATACTGGTCACTGGAAATTCAACATGGCACCTCATGGCAAAGAACTCTCTGAGGATCTGAAAAAAAGAATTGTTGCTCTACATAAAGATGGCCTAGGCTATAAGAAGATTGCAAAGACGGAGTTCGAAGTTGGGTTCGAATGGAGTAGGACGCGATGCTGATTTCGATTAAAATGGAGTCTCCTGCTGATTTCGATTAAAATTTTAATTAATTTGCGCTTTTTGGTCATATAATATACTTTAACTTATTTTACTCCTTATCTTTGCTTATAATTTGAATTTTTTGTCACGTTAAAATGTCTGGAAAGAATACGAAAACCCGAGGTGACAATCAAACACGACTGAGGCAGAGTGCGCGCGCCGTGAGCATGTCCTCCTCTTCCCCTGAATCCGCGTTACCGAGGCGTGACTTTGATCTCGCCGCACTCAAGCTTGAGCTGCTGGCTTCATTGAGGAAGGATATCGCTGATATTTTTAATACGGAGCTCCAGGGGATTCTCAAGGAAGCGCTGTCTGCTATCCAGCTTGACCTGCATGCTGTGAAAACACAGCAAGTTAATGATAAAGTTGCTACCAAGGCCGCCATATCAGCATTGAGGGGTACGGTTGGGGAAATGGAGCACGCACTTACACATGACATAGCACACATGAAGTCTACCATCGAGTCTCTCACTGAGACTGTTACTCAATTACAGAATAAATGTGAGGATTTGGAGACGAGGTCACGGCGCAATAACGTTCGAATAATGGAAGTTCCAGAAGGTTCTGACACATGTACAACTGCTGCTGTAGCGGCCTTGTTAAAAGAGTCGTTTGGTCTGGAGAAGGAGCCAGTTTTGGACCGGTCCCACTGGACCGTTCAGCCGAAGCCCAAGCCTGATGAACGACCACGAGCAATTGTGTGCAGATTCCACTATCACAGTAATTGTGTTGATATTTTACGCCATGTGAGAGAGCTCCAGCAGATTAATGTGAATTTGATTTATTT
>JAFFST010052152.1:40729-53229 GCA_022414735.1 Noturus placidus
CACACACACACACACAGTTTTTTCGAAGTAAGGGAAACCCCCTAGTCATGTGCTCTAATAGCAAAAGCAGGTGAGAGAAATAAAATAAAATAAATTAGAGAATCCAGAGGAGAAAGAAGATGAGAAGGTGCAGAAGATGAACAAACAAGAAATAATAAGAGAAGCAAAAAGTGTACATCCGAATGACAAGTTTAAATTGTATTAGTGCAAACTCATGTGCAGTTTCATGTAGATTTGTGTTGATCCATGTAAAACCATGGGCCTGGATGAACGCTTTTTCAGTTTCACTGTGTACTGTACTAGCTCTATACTGTATGGCTGAAATGACAATAAAGCCCTGACCTAATTTGAC
The DNA here is from genome assembly GCA_022414735.1 of Noturus placidus. Classification (NCBI taxonomy): domain Eukaryota; kingdom Metazoa; phylum Chordata; class Actinopteri; order Siluriformes; family Ictaluridae; genus Noturus; species Noturus placidus. Next base: position 41,082 of record JAFFST010052152.1, read on the forward strand.
TTTAAAATGGCCACAGAGAACACTTTAATGCCAATCTGTACAATGCAGAAAGAAAATGCCTTACTGATCACTTGAATCACTTGAATGTCTGTGTTTGGACAGAACATCCACACTGAGCACATCTCACACAGGGCAGCCTACAGTACCAAAATAAAAACCTGGACACCAATACCACCTTAAGAACAGTAATACTCAGACAGACCATAGCCAAAAAAAAAAATCCTTATGAAAAATGGCTTAATAAAAGATTAATAACAAACAAATGCTCATCAGTTGTTGGATAAATTATCTGAGGGCATTCCAGCCATTTAGCCATGCACAATTCTCACAGTTTCCTCTATGGTTATCTGACAGTTTCTAGCTATACAGCCAAGACACTAGAACTACTTCTTTGTGGTTTCTGCTAAAAACTGTCAGGTAATGAGGGTTAGGACGGATTAGGACAGTTTAGAGCTTTATTATAGGAGAGATAAGTAGACAAATCCAAATTGTGAAACACAGGCATGGTCATAACAGGAAATGGTTCAGGCGAATGGCAAAAGGGCATGATGTAGGCAAGGAAAAGCACGAAATGAGAAACTAGAAACAAGATCCAAAACCAGACATGAGAACAATGTAACAAAAGCTTGGTATGGTGATAACACTCAATACTTTGCGAAGAACATAGACACACAAGAGGTTTAAATCACAAACGTAATCAGGGGTGAAACACAAAACAGCTGAGAACAATGGTGACACATAAGGGAAACAACCAATGACGATACAGGGGCGGAGACTGGAAAGAAATCATAATATCAATTGCAAACCCGGAACTGTGCCGTCCCGTTCCCCAACACGGGGAAATCCTGACTTAAACTAACCTGAAACAGACATTACAAACTGCGGTACAAGAGAGGAAAGGATTATTCACAGCGGTGCAGCTGTACATGCCTCAAAAGAAATTAATGTGAACCACCTGAACAAATTATTACTGAATAATCCATACAAATAAATTCCACCACTGGGCTTTTTCTTCATATCTCATTCGCCTTTCAAAAACCTCATAAAAGAAATAAATGAGGAGGTCAAGTCAATGAACTTGTTGTAGTGGCTACTGAATTTCTCTGAGAAGAGATTTATTAAGTAAATCCTACATGGTGATTTTATCACAGTGTGAATTTTACATTCTCCTATCATCATTTGCTTGTAAAGAGTAATGCAGACAAATGTACTGTCTTTAGGCATAGATTTATAGAATAACACTATTACTGCAATCACAGCATGCACAAACCACAAACATGTTTACACTTCAAATCTTCAGGAAGACTATGTTTGAATTTGGACATGCTTCCCATGTATGAGGTCAGAAGGAAACATCTGGATTGGAATAATATTTAGAGAGGACGGTAAACATATACAGTGATGATTAAAACAACATATTTTATATATTTGTACACATCTTCTGTGTGAAGGGCGATCAAAATTGATAATGTATCATAACCACATTAGGTCTCGATTGACGTATGTTTAGAACACTTACATATCTGCAGAAAGATCATGTTTCTGAATGAACACTGAATTTGGATCAGTCTTTACAGGGTATGACTGCATTGTGAGCTACAGATCAGATTTTGTCTCCTGTGCATGTTGAAACGTGCAGGCCAATCCTGCACTTACTGCACTTTAAAGAAGCCTTGCATAGCAATGCTCAGATTAAACACAGTTGCTCAGAGACCTCTTGTGAACACCTAGTTATTTCTTTTAGGCTTTTATTTATGCTTTTCAATTAAGCATACAGAGAATAACCAATACTGTATATTTTGCTGTTGCCGAAAGATGAAAATACGCATTTGACTAAGAAAATATAAATATAGATTGTTTTTCTTCTAGATTTTTCCCCCTGAACATCAGTGATAAAATTATGTCATGGCTTTTGTCTTGTTTTTTTGGGCCACATGTGGGAAAATTAATTTGTTGTTCCAGGACAAAAGGAGGCTCGGCACTGGAATACCTCAGATACCAGAGTACTGTGAGAGTCTTGACATGAAGGACACTCAGCTGGACTTTTGTGATTTTGCCATAAATTCTAAGTAGCTTGTAAAGCTGCACAATAGCATTAAAGACTGAAAACTTCACAGCAGCTGACAAATGATGCAAGGCTTGCTTGGATTAGCCTTCTGAAAGTATAGATAATCATTTAGGATCACATTCTGCCACATTGTAGTTCCAGCATACAGGACAAGACCCATGTGGACTGTATCCACCATTTACAGGCAACAGAGTAGACATTTCGTTGCTCTGCTGAGTAGAGGTGGATTGGCACGAATAGCATTGTCAGCCACTATGATAACAGAAGCAGATGACAGAAATAAGGAAAGGAAAGCAGGTAAAGAAAACACCTAAATCCAATGAATGGCAGACATAGCAAGTAAGAAAGTAAGAAATAATGGATTTACCAACATGTCATTAACCAATATTGTCATCTAAATTGGTATAAAAAAATAATAGTCACTTTGCGGTTATTCTGGCTTTTTTTTGGTAGTTTGGCTTTTGACCAGCTTGAGTGTTGAGTTTAATTAAAACCACCAAGTAAGGGAAAAAAGAAAGAAAGATGCGGAACTTTAAGAAATGAGGGGCTTGTAACAGGTTACAGACAAGTGTGAAATGGCAACAGAAAAATGACCCTTCAATAGAATGAATTCTAACAACACCTGGTTATGCCTGATGAGGATGTTATTACTGTATAACACGACTGAAGACAAGAGTGAATGATTCTGAAATCCTTCCCAGAATCCCTCATTAATCAAACATTCTGTTGCTCAAGATGTTCAAACTCACACTGCAAATCTGTTCAGAGGAACTATATTCATTTCTATGAGTATGGCCTATTATGAAGGACAGTGCTACGATAATTATAATAATAGAACATCCACTCCGTCTGCAGTTTGATTCAGTGACGTTTAGAAGCAGCAAACCACATATCCCTACTGGAATAAGTAATTACTACCTGGACTTAAATCAGCCTAGACATCCAGACATCAGAAAACAGATATTATAATGTGTGTGTAAAACATTGCTTGGCGGTGTGATATATTGTTCCTCTTCCTGTGAGGTAGTAATGTCTCATAGACGCCGAGCATCTGAATTCGGAGTGCGGTCCGGTTGAGATTATTATAATCTCCCTTGCTGTAAAACAGGACACTCGTGCAAATATGCTCATGTCTGCACAGAACACACTTCTGTGTAACAAAAACATAATAAATAATACTAAAAATATACAAAGACGTGTTTCTCAGAGAAAATAATCCTCAACTATGAATGGATCGGGAAAGTAAAAGGGAATAGAGGAAAGAAACAGCTCAAAGGAGATACAGAGAGAAGTGATGAGACGGAGAAAGAGAGAGAGATAGTGTGTGTGTGTGTGTGCGTGAGAGAGATATCACATCTTTAAGAAGAGATGTCTTGTCTGTTCCAGCAGGTCCGCCAAAACAGTGTTGTCTCTCCGCGTGCAGAAACAGACATCTAGATCAAGGCCAAACACCACTTCGTCATTAATACATTCATTCTGTGGCTGTGGATTGCCATCCCTCATTCTCTCCTATTAGTTACAGTGCATAAGAGCCTCGGCCTGGGATGCCGCTCTGTCAAAATGAATGTACATCATCACTTTACTGAATATCAAAATAGAGTATATAAAAACACTACAAACATTCTTTCTTATACTTCCACTTGTACAGAGATCAGTGAGACTAGCTATCCATCCATCCACCCATCCATCCATTTTCCATACTGCTTTTCCTACACAGGGTCGCAGGGGAGTCTGAAGCCTATCCCCGGGAACTCGGGGGACAAGGCGGGGACACCCTGGATACAGTGTGAGACCAGCTATGTAAATCTAAATGCACTGGACATATGGAAACATTCCGCTGACAGTTTTATGGGTTTTGGTCTGCTCTTTAGACTGAGGTTGAGTCTTAGTGCTGTAATTAAGTAAGTAAGCAGATCTGTAATCCTGCTACTGCTAGCCGTATCCATTATAAATCTAAAAGAGAAAAATACAAGTGAAAAATCTCAACAATTCAGTCCGAACTATTGTGTCTTATAAATATAATAATATGCCACCACCTGAAAGACTGATGAGATCATGTAGGTGGCCTGACCCAGACCAGTGAGCCACGTCATCCTTCTCAAAAGCCTGATAAGCAAAAGACAACAGCATCACTATCACATCCATCAGGAATGTGCCGGACCATCTCGTCATAACGAGCTGCTCTCACAAGCAGCCAGCTCAGCCTCCGCTCTGAGACACAGATACAGATGGCATCTACAAACTAGGGAATGGCGATATCTGATCGTTTGCGATATACCGGTAGAAATTCTCCCCATAATAAGAATTAGTCTTCCCGTGATAATAACAATAAAGCCTAGTTGATGACGTATTTCTATGTGCAATGGTCTGTGACTCATTCACAGCTCACGTGCAGAGTGAAAATGAGTATGGCGGAAGGTGGACGCGAAGAGGAGTTAACCGCTAAAGAGTTAGAGGAGAAAATCGGTTTAATTTTTAGATCCATGTTTGTGTTTCTGAGGCTCTCAAGATGACAGCTATCACTTGTAGCCTTAAACATTGGTGCAATGTACTTTACTTATATCGTCACTGATATCGTTCTCGCAATAAATACCAGAGAATATCGTGATATAGATTTAAGTCCATATCGCCCATCCCTACTACAAACCACAATGGACTAACCACCTAGGAACACGATTCTGTTCTGTTCCCAGATCATTTCTTCATCCAGGTCACAGAATGAAATCAACCAACAAGACTTAGTGGTAGTAGTGTAGCAGTAATACACCATCAGAAATGTGTTATGTACCACATGTAAATGCCATTTCTACTAGGCTGGGTCATATGATGATCTAATATCAATGTCATAATGTACTTTTTTCTAAAATATGTGTAAAATACATTTTGCACCATATTGGTCATTATCAGTCTGTTTATTTTTGCAAATATTTCATAGATATTACATTTTTAAAAAATCTCTCTCATTCTCTTTCTTTCCTCGGGCATATATTCTCTATACGGCTGAAAGTTTGCCACCTGACCATCACACCCATATGTGCTTTTTGGACATCCCATTCCAGATGTTATAATAACCCCCACTCTTCTGGGAAGGTTTTCCACTAGATTTTCAGGCGTGGCTGTGGGGATTTGGGCTCATTCAGCCACAAGTGCATTATAGAGTTAAGGCACTGATGTCGGGTAAAGAGGCCTGGTATGCAGTCGGCATTCCAGTTCATCCTAAAGGTGTTCAGTGGGGTTGAGGTCAGGGGTCTGTGCATGACACTCACATTCTTCCACTCCAACCTTGGCAAATCATGTCTTTATGGACCTCATTTTGTGCACAGAGACACTGTCGTGCTGGAAAAGGTTTGGGTCTCTTTGTTACAGTGAAAGGAAATTGTACTACTACAGCATATACAGTAAAGATGTTCTATAAAATTGTGTGCGTCCAACTTTGTAGCAACAGTTTGGGGACGTGAAGAACCACATGTGGCTGCTATGGTCAGGCATCCACGTGCTTTTGGCCATAGTGCATAATCCCAACACCCTATATTTGGCTATATTAATATGCACAAACATGTATCTGAACATCGGCTGTAATGACTGTGGTTACATTATTTTGACACTGAGACCCCTTGCACCACGGCAGATCCATCAGGCATAAATTTCACCTCATGTTCAGCTATAACTTGGTAACTCATGAGCAGTATAAAAACAGGAATACTGCTAGAGTTCAAGTTGACTGCATTTGGAGTGATTCATATGGATCCATTAACAAGATATTTAGGACATGATGCATTTTTGCACTGCCTCAGATCTGCCTCAGGTTAAAAGTTGCATTTTTTCATCTAAAGGCTTTCCTGAGCCTGTGGCTAGTACAGAATAAATCAGTAAATAAAAATCAATTTGTGGATAGACAGGCTTGTTTATCCCGTGTTTATACCGTGTCTTGCTGCAGTTATTATGCCTTTTTAGAGGACTTAAATGAACTTAAAAATAGATGGAAAAGGCAACAGCTCAATGTTTATGCGCAAGCAACCATTTCAGCCTCTGTTTAACCTTTTGTACAGCATCAGACATGAAGAGAAGTGTATCACAAAGGCAATACACATTTAAAAGTAAAAATGAAGTACTCCTTCAAATAATGATAGTGTAAGAGTCTCTCTGATTCATCCATTCACATGGTTTGATGACCTCTTAAGTGCGCAGATCAAACAGTGTGTGTGGGGGAACAAACCTCCAGTCACACATTCCCAGATTGTCAACTTACATCCAATACGAACCTGGGAAAAACAAATGGATTGCAATGTGCGTGTACATGTTGGAGGGAGAGAGTTAGAAGGGACGTGAGAGAGGAAGACTGAAGTAATTAATTACCTAAACACTCAAGGGCTATAAAAGATCACTGTGCACCTGCTGACCTTAAGTGTTATTTGTGGGCCATTCACACCACACTGTAGGAACACACACACACACACACACACGCACACACACACACACCATTATACTGTACTGAATTGGTACACATTCATGCCAGTTGATGACCATTAGACCCTCCTCAAACAGCCGCAGAAGACATTTCTTAATATGTCACTGCTATTAAATTAGAGGCATTCGTCAAACCATTAAATAGCCTTGATTAGCTTCTTGAACAAAGAAAGTAAATACAAAGTTTAATACCCCTTATTCCTGTCACGGTACTGGTAATACCATAACACAATCAGTTATGAGAAGTTATTCAGTCATATTTCCATATCAGTTATTGTGGAGGATTAGTGTTTATATTTTGGCACCATTTTCATTTTAACTCTTGAAACAATGCTAATCTTAGCATGCATTAAGTAAGTAAATTATTTGAACATCTATAAGTGTCCCTCATGGATGGGCTTAAAACTATATCACGATATTTTCTGGTATTTATTGAGATAACGATATCAGTGACGATATAAATATAGTACCATGCTCAACAGAGAGCCTCAGAAACACAAACACTGATCTTAAAGTAAAACTGATCTTCTGTAACCAAACCAGTTCCGAATTGTAGAGGTAGCTGGTCATTTAGCGATAAACTCCTCCTCAGCTTCACGTCTGCCTTCCGCCGTACTTGTTTTCGCTCTGCACATGAGCTGCGAATGGGTCGCAGACCGTCGCACACAGAAATACGTCATCAACTAGGCTTTATCATTATTTTGCGGGAAGGATTTCAACCGGTATATTGCAAACGATAAGATATCGCCTCTCCCTAGTGTCCCTGTGAATATAGAAATTATATCTTGAGCGGTGCAACAGAAAACCCTTCACCGCATTTTTCTAAGTTGCAAGGACAAACCTCTGAATAGGAGTCCAAGAGCGCAAAGTTAGCCATGAGTTGGATGGCACTACTCTATTCTACTACTACTACTACTAACTCTCTGGGTGGGAGAGATGGAAATCTGTCAGTCGCAGCAAAACAAGCTAACGGTGAGCATCTGTGAGCTCATATATGAAAAAGAAAGCCATTAGCACTTTCCTCCTTATGAGCAGCAGCTTGTTAGTTGCATATGTCTGGGAGGAATTGTAAGAACAAAGTAAAAAAAATGAAAAGGATGCTCCCACATGGCAGAAAGCCTCACGCTGGGAAGGATGGCATATTCTCCTTGCCCTGTCAATCAATGTGACACCAGCCAAATGGTTGTGTCTTTATGTACATTGTTTATGTATGTGGAAGAGTTCTGATATGTGGAAGAGGACACAGAGCACATTCCTCTGAGAGTGTCACACTGCCCTATATGCAGCATAAGCAGCTGTTTGGAAAGTTGTAGTTGGCTGGCTTTATGTGTATTACACATGAGTTTATGGTACACATGACTTTATGGAGATGTTGGAGATCCTGGTCCTTTCTGCTCTCCGGACCTTCATAATCGGTCTCTGAGGTCCTACTTCTGGATGGAGCTCTCATCTACTCCAAATCCAAGATGCTGGGACAAAGGCTTCTTCTAAGCCAAACAGATTACATATAGATCAATAATTATCTCTTTAAGAATATCTGTTGTTACCCAGATGACGATGGGTTCCCTTCTGAGTCTGGTTCCTCTCAAGGTTTCTTCCTCTTAACACCTTAGGGAGTTTTTCCTTGTCATTGTCGCCACTCAGTGGCTTGATCAGTTGGGATAAATTCTCACCTTTACTATGTGTACACTGTGTTTATATTCCTGTAAAGCTGCTTTGAGACAATGACTGTTGTAAAAAGGGCTATACAAATAAAACTGAATTGAATTGAAATTGAATTGAATGTGTATCTGAGGAAGAGACAGAATAAATCCTCAGTAGCTGATAGCTGTTGTGTAAAAAGTGAGAGCTGGCTGATGGGTGGGAGTTGCCAGGAAAGAAAGAACATTCTTGAATTATTGTTGGTTATATGTATATTGTGGAATAGTGGGGCAGCAGATAACCATTCCAGCCTCACAGCTCAGGGTTCTGAGGTTCACTTCTGTCTGCATGAGTTTCCTGTGAGTTCTCCTATTTCACCTCACCTTCCCTAAACATGGTGGTATGTGTATACTACTCTGTGTATGTGTATACTAAATTACCCCTAAATGTGAATGAGTTATGTGATGCTCTGTAATAGAGTGGCATCCCATCCAGGGGGTATTCCTTCCTTGTGCCCAGTGTTCACATAGGAACAGTGAATGTCCCTTTTTAGATTCTCAGTTTGTTTCTCAGTGCATACTGTTACACACACACACACATCCCACCTGAGATGGGACTTAAGTGGGACAAGTGACATGTAATGACATGTAATGTCATGGCTGAGATTTCTAAGACTGAAGAACTGATCCTCACTAGCATGATTTCTATTCAGAACGTTCAACTCAACTCAACATAGTGAGAGACCTCAGAACTCAGATGTGAGAGACATCAGATCTTCCCTTCAGGAAAGATGAGAAGATATTCCCTGCATGAATGGCTGTGAAAAAAGCAGTGTGATCTTAGTCCTGTTTGCATAGATGGAATTTACTGGATTATACTTGCCTCCAGGTGCCCTGCAATGAAATAGTGTCCCATACAGGGTGTGTCCCCACCTCATGTCCAGTGTTCCAACGTTCCACCGTGACCCTGACCTGGATAAAGCAGTTACTGAAGATGAATATATCCAGAAAATGAAAGAGGGCAACAGCACCCATCCTGCTCTTTTCATCACTCCTGTCTGGGTGCATATCTCTAGCTTGAATAGGCTGGGAAAGCAGATAGCTGATGGCTGGGACTCATTCCTCCTGGTCTGGCTTTTTACTGTAGTCCTACACCTGATGGTGCCCTCTTACACAAACACACAGATAAACAGCAAACTCCACTCAGGTACACACGTGTGTACATATGTATAGGTAAAGAAGAAATTGCAAAAATAAAAATATATACACTCATCTAAGCATGGAAATGTACACGTTTATGCACTTGTTTGTAGTAGCCGACGATAAAAAATATCACAAAACTTGAAGATACTTCAATAATTTTAATCATTTTAAAGCACTTTGACAGACTATGGCTTGAATGCTATTTTTATCACAGTAATAAATAATTTGGCAGAGAATTGAATAAAATGGAATAAAAATATACTTTAAGTCAAATAAGCTGTGATTAATATGAAACAAAGGAGTCGGTTATTCATGAAGCGTACAGTGTGCAGCACACACACACAGACACACACACACACACACCAGCATTGTTGAAGAAAGGTGGTTACAGATTTCCTCATGTGTAACAGGTTCAAAGGAGACCCTCGTGATGTGCATTACAGAAGAACATCTTTACCTGGCAAGCAACAATTTCCATAAACAGAGAGCTAAACCTCATTTCCAAATGAACGTACCTCAAACAACAGGCTTTATATAACTCAAGCCTTAAGAATCAATAGAAACACAGTGAAACAAAAAGACTGAGTTAAACGGTACTTACTGCTGCCCAAACTTGCCCCCCCAAAAAAAGAGGCATTTTTCCCCCCTGAACTTTATCACAAATGAAATTCCAGGTCATGTGCTGAGGGACAGAAGATCCACTAGGTGGCATTGTTTCACAGAGACAGTGGGCAGGAATCATAAGTGCACATTCCACGCTGGACTGAGTTAAAAGGCTCTGGCATTCAAAAAAATAAATAAATAAAAAATAGAAATATGGGGCTGTAGGTTCCCACACTTCAGGGCAATCCTCAATGGTCAACAATGTTGAGATGTCGAGATTTCATCTCTGTAGCTCACACAGGACATGCAGCCCATTGTTTACTTTGAAACACCTCTCAGAAATCATTTCCGCTAACCACTGAGAACAGACCGTGGCTTAATTAATGACAAGACAACCATCGTTTGCAGCTTCGTTTGCCCTTACTTAATACTTTTCCTGAACTGACAAAATTCACTCTTAGCAACAAAATATTTACTCGTTTATAATGAATAATACCATTTAATAAACAGTGTCCTTCACAGTCCTCGTCTTTCTCCAGAGCACTTATTACTAGTCTTACTTTCGCGTTAAATGCTGGATCTGTGTCTGTGATATCCAGGCATAAGTGCACTTTACAGTTCCATACTCAAAACTCCTGATCCACTTACATGCCTTTATCAAACAGAGTGGCCTGTTGGAGCTGCACACACAATTGAGCAGCTCCTAGCATGAATACCTGGTCTTCCTTATGGCACTCACTGACATCACTCAAACATACACACACTGACTATACGGTACATATTGCCTAAAGGCTTGTAGAACACAATATGGCATTCTGTATGTAACGTTCCTTCAATGCACCAACCTGTCAGGTAAATGGGGTGGAGACAGATCTATATGCCTCTACTCATGCCTTACCTGGTTCCTCCCTGATAAAATGGGGGCGGAACCACAGGATTCAGAGAAAGAGCTCTTAGATTCCTTAAAGTAGATCCAGTACATTCCTGCACTCTATCAATTATAAGAGTGGACACATGCATCCGATCAGCGCATTACAGTTCTTACTGGAAGATTTAGGCATGGAAGTCATGTCCACAGAACCACTAAATGCAAATCCATTCCCATGATGATGTGCATCTCACAGCTCATGACAATCTCTCCTGTCAGTTGTCTTGGCTAATCTGACCACTCTATATCCGGGTGATCATTGATAATCTCAATCTCTGAGTAAAAGACACACCACCTGATCATAGATTATTAATTGAATTAAAACAACTTGTTTCGTACGTGCCAATTTTCAGGAAAATATTAGTAGAACGTTATTTGTGTGTATGTGTTTTTATTTCGAGACATTGGGTCAGGATGAGGAAGGTTTATGTAAATGATAACTGTCGCAATAACTATAATCTGGAAGCGTTATAGCATTAACTGATGCACCTACAGGTTTAAATTTATCAACAAACCAAAAGTTGGGTTAAAACTGAATGCAGCTTTTTAAATGCATTAATACACTCGTTTTGTATTTGTTTGTTTGTTTATGTACCAGGAAAGCCGTAATCTTGTTGGGTTTATATATATATATATATATATATATATATATATATATATATATATATATATATATATATATAGTGTTTTCCAAACCCAAACATTAATACCATTATGTTGTTGACTTTGCAAATCTTTTCCCTCAAAGTCGACTCAGATCTGGACTTTGGTTCTGATCAGGAATCATAACTCAGAGTCTCGGCGTGTTTGCACATGTCGCACCCGTGCAGGAGCGCGAGACCGAGCTGTGGAACATAGGATGCGCTGCACTGGCTCGTGCACAAACCCCAGAGCCGTCTTTCTCAATTCCCACATGCCAATACGACTAGTTTGCATAACATACCGGCAAACAAATACAATACTACACGTAGCTATACGTTCTTTTATACAAACAAAACAAAACCACCCAATGCATCCATTTTTTTTTTTAAGTAAACTACCCAGCTCTATTTATAAACGTTCAGCCGAGACGCGCGTGCGTCGGACTCTGCTCGCGCGCCATTCGCGTGAATAAATAAATAAGTACATAAAGACTGCGAGTGAATAAAGCTGTGCTACAACTTCATTATAAGCGGTAATGACTCTACAGAACAATGTAGCCTACAGGTACTTACCGCGGACTCGGACTGCTCAACCCTT
>JAFFST010052152.1:60164-77664 GCA_022414735.1 Noturus placidus
TATTGGTATATAGTGAGAGTGTTGGTATGTAGTGAGCGTATATAGTGAAAGTGTTGGTATATAGTGAGAGCATATAGTGAGAGTGTTGGTATATAGTGAGAGTATTGGTATATAGTGAGAGTATTGGTATATAGTGAGAGTGTTGGTATGTAGTGAGCTTATATAGTGAGAGTGTTGGTATATAGTGAGAGTATTGGTATATAGTGAGAGTATTGGTATATAGTGAGAGTGTTGGTATGTAGTGAGAGTGTTGGTATGTAGTGAGAGTACTGGTATATAGTGAGAGTATATAGTGAGAGTGTTGGTACATAGTGAGAGTATTGGCATGTAGCGAGAGTATATAGTGAGAGTGTTGGTACATAGTGAGAGTATTGGCATGTAACGAGAGTATATAGTGAGAGTGTTGGTACATAGTGAGAGTATTGGCATGTAGAGAGAGTATATAGTGAGAGTGTTGGTACATAGTGAGAGTATTGGCATGTACCGAGAGTATATAGTGAGAGTATTGGCATGTACCGAGAGTATATAGTGAGAGTGTTGGTATATAGTGAGAGTATATAGTGAGAGTGTTGGTATATAGTTAAAAGTATTGGCATGTAGCGAGAGTATATAGTGAGAGTGTTGGTATATAGTGAGAGTGTTGGTATATAGTGAGAGTATTGACATGTAGTGAGAGTATGAAGTGAGAGTATTGGTATATAGTAAGAGTATTGGCATGTATGCGAATATCCCACCTCTGGCAGTTTGATCTAGAGACATAAATATCAATGTTTGATATTTACAACTTGGGATTGGGGAGGCTTGACTCGACGTGTGTGGCCAGCCTAAGGGAATTTACCAAGAGTATGGGTACTTAGTGAGAGTATGAGAATTTAGTGAGAGTATGGGTACTTAGTGAGAGTATGAGAATTTAGTGAGAGTATGGGTACTTGGTGAGAGTATGAGAATTTAGTGAGAGTATGGGAATTTAGTGAGAGTATGGGAATTTAGTGAGAGTATGGGAATTTAGTGAGAGTATGAGAATTTAGTGAGAGTATGGGAATTTAGTGAGAGTATGGGAAGTTAGTGAGAGTATGGGAATTTAGTGGGAGTAGTGATACTTAGTGAGAGTATGGGAATTTAGTGAGAGTATGGGAAGTTAGTGAGAGTATGGGAATTTAGTGGGAGTAGTGATACTTAGTGAGAGTATGGGAATTTAGTGAGAGTATGGGAAGTTAGTGAGAGTATGGGAATTTAGTGGGAGTAGTGATACTTAGTGAGAGTATGGGAATTTAGTGAGAGTATGGGAAGTTAGTGAGAGTATGGGAATTTAGTGGGAGTAGTGATACTTAGTGAGAGTATGGGAATTTAGTGAGAGTATGGGAATTTAGTGAGAGTATGGGAATTTAGTGAGAGTAGTGATACTTAGAGAGAGTTTGGGAATTTAGTGAGAATATGGGTGCTTATTGAGAGTATGGGTACTATGGGTACTTAGTGAGAGTATGGAAATTTTGTGAGAGTATGGAAATCTGAATCCTCATCATGATAAGAATGCTCTTCACATGCACACCCACATACACCTAAACTGTGTACTGTGTGAGCACTCTGCTGAGAAAGAAATGCTTGTGGTAGGAGAGGAGAGATAAATAAGAATATACAGTAAACAAGGGCACACTGACCATCCCTTATCACAAACACACTTCATACTTTCCCAGAGCTATCACTCTCTCAGAACCAAAATGTTTAGATATTTATGAATGTATGAACTGTTTAGGCATTCAGGCTTTTCTCCAGACACTCCCCTCCCACGTGCGGCAGAAAAATTCCAGGGCTACCTGGCAGAACTTGTCGAGAGATTTTCTCTCTTGCTGCAGGTGTCACTTTCCTAGAACATTCCTGCAGGTTAAACTGAGGCTTTGTGATGCCTGTGTGATTTGTTAGTGCCCCTCCTTGATATATCTCTGCCCTGAAGGTACAGGTTCTGTTTCAGGCTATTTAAACTCCTCTCCTCAGCCAGCACTTCTAGAACTTTTATGGCTCACCAACTAAACGGTTATAGATGGGTCATTTTCTGCTCTTTATTTTAATGGTTGTAAAGGAGAAGTATTTGTTTTCTCAGATTTTAATGTTGCAGTGAAAACAAATCAGAATGCATGAAATCCCTCTTACTTTCCTCATGTTTCCTTTATTCATCAGATTTTTAGAGCCTGCACACAATCAGATCTTTAGATGGTCACACAGATCCTTAGATTATCCTTTTTATTCTCAAACTTCTTCGCATGAAGCTTGCTTTTCCGGCCTCCATTTGCATGCATATGAATGGACATAAATGGAAATTTTGCCTGCTGAAAGTCTAGTGTGACCATCATCAGTTATTACTCTCATCAGTTATGTTTTTTTTTTTTCATGAATAGCGTAGACCACCATGATGGCTGATTGTGTCTTCTATTACCAGGTTTCCCCCTTCCTTTCTGTCTGCCTCTATTTTTCTCTGTCTCTCCTTCTGTCTTCATCATGAGAGAATAATTATAAAAAGGAATGAGCTGATAGTTTAACCCCATGAAAAGAAATCACCTCTTGAGAAGGGTTTCCTCCATAAATGGCCACGTCCTTGCAGCGTGAACATACAAGACTCAATTAAGCTATATCTGATTACAGAGTAAGTTTTATGGCCTTTCTCATTTTATACCACTTTGATTCTGTTGGAGTTCAGATACAGTGAAAATCACTTGCTTAGACAATGCTGTTTTTAAAAGAAAGTTTTTAGAAGTCTTAACAGATTGGCAGAATTTATCCAGAAGAGATCACGTAGTTAAGTGGCTTATGTTTTAGAAGCTCTAAACTTCAAATCTACTGGGGACGCATAATATTATCACTATTAGAAAATAATTTCAGCATTAATAATTTAGAAATTTGCTGACCGATTTATTGTGCCGAAGTAACACCAGTCTTAAAATAGCTTGTTATATTTCCAGTTGACATTATTTTTATTACAGTGTATATGAAAAAAGAAAGAATAAAAATTATTACCAGGACAAGGAAGTAGTACCATTTAAGGCTACAGCTGACTGTGCAATGGCTCAGCAGACATATTTAATGTTTTCATGGTCGGTGTGCAAAATTAAAATGTTTAAAAATGACCAACTTCCCAATTTTAAAATTTTTATTAATGTTTACACCTACAGTCCACTTTATTAGGAACAAATGTGCATTCCTGCAATCATCTGATCAGCTAATCATGTGGCAGCAGCACAATGCCAAAAAATCATGCAGATACAGGTCAAGAGCTTCAGGTAATGTTCACATCATACATCAGAATGGGGGAAAATATGATCTCTATGACTTTAACTGTGGCATGGTTGTTGGTGCCAGATGGGCTGGTTTGAGTATTATTTAGAAACTGCCTTTCCCCTGGGATTTTCACAAACAACAGACTCTAGAGTTTACACAGAATGGTGTGAAAAACATAAAACATCCTGCAAGCAGATGGAAATGTCTTGTTGATGAGACAGGACAGAGGAGACTAGCCAAACTGATTTAAACTGACATGAAGCTATCTTCATGATAACGCAAATAACCACTATTTACAACCATGGTGAGCATCCCACAATAACCTCAGATTCTTGTTCTTGGCTGCTAAGAGTGAACCTGACGTGTTCTTCTGCTGTTGTAGCTCATCCTCCTCAAGGTTCAAGGTTTTGTGCATGCTGAGATGCTTTTGTGCTCACCATGGTTGTAAAGAGAGATTATATGAGTTACTTTACCCTTCCTGGCAGCTCGAACCAATCTATCCATTTTCCACTGACCTCACTTATCAACAAGGTATTTCCTCCCACAGAACTATCGCTCACTTGTTTTTTTGTTTTCGCACCTTTCTGTGTAATCTTCAAACCAGCCTTGATGTTTGATGTGAACAATAACTGAAACTCTTGCCCTGTATCTGCATGACATTTTTTTGCATTGCACTGCTGCTACATGATTGGTTAATTAGATAACTGCATGAATGTGCAGATGTATAGGTGTTCCTAATAAAGTGGCGGTGAGTGTATATTTGCATTACAAGTATTAAAGATCACAAGCGAATATTTCCAGTCTTTCTTTTAATCTCTCTCACTCTCTCTTTGTCTCTCTCTCTCTCTCTCTCTCTCTCTCTCTCTCTCTCTCTCTCTTTCCCCACCTGAATTGAATTATACAAAGGAGACAGTAATAAAGATAATCTCTAATAAAGTTAGAGAAAATAGCAGTGATGACAGTCTAACATTGTTTATCAGTTGATGTATTTCACTTTTTAAAGGTCATTTTTATGGAGAAAATGAAGGAAGACTAGAGGGTTCCCTAGAGGGGGTAATTAATGCATGCAATTAAAACTGTACCTGTTGGTGCAAAACATATGAGTGAATCAACAATTTTCATATTCGTCCAAATTATTGAGTTTTCACCACAAATTGAGAGGACAGCATTACCATGGTTGACATGTGAGGGCAAACAGAGGAACAAAAAACAGTTGCCTTGGAGTTTTTATGTCTCATTTAAAAAGACACATTCTATAGAGTAAGCTACATTAAGATCTATATTTTCATGAAATTGCTGCAAGTACTTGTCTGTCCCGACCTTTTAAAATGTCATCTGTCTACTATCAAGGTTTACATGGATTAGTGCCATTTTTCCTCTAAATCCATCTTGCCATTGAATCTTTTCTTCCTTTACCTCGTCTGTTTACCTGTGTCTAATGTTATCCATTCCTTCATCCACCGCTCCCATTTTCTTTCATCACTTTACCCAGAACTCCCTCTTAGACAAAAATATTGTACTTGGTTATTTATTTATTGAGAAAAATTAAATACAACACATACAAAAGTATGTGAACTTGGTCAGGTGATGTTTTTGCCGTTATTAAAAAACATTCAGGGAGCTGTTTGCTCACTGTCATTATCTCCCATGTACAGTATCTCACAAAAGTGAGTACACCCCTCACATTTAAAAAAAAAAAATATTTCATTATAACTTTTAATGTGACAACACTGAAGAAATGACACTTTGCTACAATGTAAAGTAGTGAGTGTACAGCTTGTGTAACAGTGTAAATTTGCTGTCCCCTCAAAATAACTCAACACACAGCCATTACTGTCTAAACCGTTGGTAACAAAACTGAGTACACCCCTAAGTGAAAATGTCCAAATTTCGCACAATTAGCCATTTTCCCTCCGCGGTGTTGTCACATGAAAAGATATAATCAAATATTTACAAAAATGTGAGGGGTGTACTCACTTTTGTGAGATACTGTATGACATGGGTGTGTTTAAAAAAATATGTTTATCACTTGACTGGCAGTAAATGTGGAGAAATTATGTAAAAAATCAACAGAGACCCTTATGATCACTGCATAGATTCATTTTCTGAATATAATCTTATGGTTCATAGAACTTTTCAAATATTAATCAGGTGAGGTAAATATGTGCCTTCATATTTATTTGTTTTTATTTTATAACCTTTACCCCCACAGAATTAGGTCACAAACTTCAATTTGTACAAACAGTAATCTCTAAACATAGAATATATTCTGATAAGAATTTATAAACAGTTCATGACTGTAATAATAGCTTTTAAGTAATTATTATACTGATCTTTGTCAATAAAGCAAAGTGACAGTAGTGGTTAAAATTAAACTGAAGTCCAGAAAATGTCACCACTGCTCTGTCTGTGCGCACTTCACTACAGAATAGGGTTGTTCAGGTGTGGGCAGTAAGGCATTTTCCCTTGCAGAGTTTAGGCCCTGAAGACACACATTCCCGTGATGGCAGTTGCATGATGGTATTCAAAGCTGTGTAACAGGACAGGCCTCAGCTTAGCCTTCAGAAAACTGTCTGAACCTCACCTGTTTATACCTTCACTTGCCTCCATCTTCTCACCATGTCTTAACCTTTAAATGCTTCAGCAAGTGTTCATACATACAGATAGGTGCTAAGATTAAAGGGAAAAAAAAACAACCTCAGACAGCTTCAATGCTAGTTTGCATAGATTGGAATAGGTAAATATATAAACATGTTCATAGGCATATATTGTAAGGATAGTAAAGAACTAGTAATATATAATTATCAATTTGTATAGCACTTTTTTACAATGGTACATTGTCTCAAAGCAGCTTTACAGAAATATCATTTTTACATTTACAAGCGACTTACTAATGAGAGCACATTCACACACCAATGGTAGCAGAGCTGCCATGCAAGGTGCTAGCTTGCCATTGGGGGCAACTTAGGGTTCAGTGTCTTGCCCAAGGACACTTCGGCATGTGGAGTCACCCGGGCCGGGATTCGAACCGCCAACCCCACGGTTGGTGGATTAGTGGACAACCCGCTCTACCAACTGAGCCACAGCCGCCCTAATATATAGTAAGGTGAAGTAAGGAGAAACAAGATTCTACGTGTATGTGGAACTTTACTGGAGGAATGAGCACCATTCTTGCAAAAGATAGTCCCTAAGTTGGTGTTGGAGAGCACTGATTTTGTCAGTCCAAAATTTTCATACTCATCAAACCACTTTGGGTACTGCAAGATAGTTTCCTTTGATTTGTTACTCATGTACTTCAGATTATTAGTGTTACTATCTAAGAAAAATCTATCCACAACGTGCCCTTAGAGTGTAAAAACGATTGTTGTGTTCAGGACTAACTCCTAAATCTATTTAAGTGTTAAAATAAAAAATAAAACATTTTGTTAAAATAAAAGGGAACGCACACATCCTTATTGCTCTCTTTTACTAATATTCTCATGTGACCTCAATGTCACAGAAATTCTTTATGCATTTTCTTTCTTCCTCTGTACTTCCTTTTTTGTTAAATACTGCAGGTAGAATACTTCACAGACTTTCGTCTGTGACCTTTAAGCAACCTCTCCTAGCTATAAATACCACAACAGCTTTACATGTCCAACTCACCTGTTTCCCACTTCCCTTCTGGGTATGTGAGAAAGAAATGGTTAGAATATTCAAAAATCAAGCCATGAATATGATGTCATGGACTGCAGTGGGATGTGAAAAGAGAAAGAATAAGCAACAGGTAGTAAAGCAATAAAACCTAACCTACATTATGCCATTTCATAAAATAAAATTAAAAAAAAAAACCACACACACAAAAAAAAAACAAAAGGTTGAAAATGTGTCATCACATGGCCAGATGTTTTGGATAAGCCCTCAATGCAATTAGGCAATATTCTCTCAAGTGTTTCACAGATAAATAAAATGTAGCATCTGTTTTCTTCAGCCATGTCTAATTCTACTCTGAGTCATTAGAAGCTCTGTTCCAGTTCGAGTACAGGTCAGTCAGTTGAAACAGTCCACAGCTGGTTCATAGAGGAAAGGATGAAAAAATGAGACCACCTCTCATTTTCACTATCAGTCTGTTCATCATGCTCTTTGTGTGTTCTTTCATGTTATCACTAGAATCTCTCCACAGATTGAGTAATGCACCTCAGATATAAGTTCTGAGGCGTTTTCTCAACCTTGGGCCTCTTTCTTGTTATTGTGCATTGCTCTGGCAGGTTCTTCCCAGTTTTTATTCTCCCCACATCTTTGATCAAAGTTTCAAAAACTCAACAGAAATGTGCTAATGTCTTAACTTTGTCAAACTGGTCTAACTTGTCGAAAACTATTTGAGATATTTGAGGTTTTTGGAGCAAAAATTGATTATCAACCTTACAGTCCTAGAGCCAGAAGCTTAGACAAAACATGTGTTTGTCTACCAGGATCTCCTAAAAAGGAAATTATTCAATAAAATTTTTCCACAAAAATGTTCCTGTCATCTGTCTTTATGCTTGATGGGGCTGGTCCCACATGAGTTGTATTCCTCTTTTTGTAGTAAAGGAAGTCACTGTTTGGTTTGCTGGCTGTTTACAGGGAAATGTGTACGATGTGCTTGCAAATTTATAAACTTAATGTCTTGTTTATATCCTGTGCTCTCAGATATGCTTTTACAGCTAAGCTGCATATAAATTAAGTAAATTGACTGATGTCAAGATTTTCAGTGTATTCAATTCCATTCAATTGAATTCAATTTCACAGGGGACATTGTCTCAATGCAGCT
This sequence comes from Noturus placidus, assembly GCA_022414735.1. Classification (NCBI taxonomy): domain Eukaryota; kingdom Metazoa; phylum Chordata; class Actinopteri; order Siluriformes; family Ictaluridae; genus Noturus; species Noturus placidus. The sequence goes on from JAFFST010052152.1 coordinate 68,224, forward strand.
TTACAGAAACATATAAACACAGGATACAGGTTCTAAATGTGTGAATTTATCCCTAAGCTGGTGGTGAGGAAAAACTCCCTAAGATGATATGAGGAAGAAACCTTGAGAGGAACCAGACTCAGAAGGAAACCCATCCTCGTCTGGGTAACAACAGATAGTGTGAAAGTAAAAGAAAGTTCAATATGGTTTTTTCATGAAGTTTGTTTGTTGAACTAGTCTACTGTTCACCCAAGGAGACTTGAGTGCAAAACTGTATGTGGTAATTGCAGTCCCAAGGCCATAGCAGCAACTTTATAAGCTTGGACAAAGAGCAACCTTACAGTATAAACCTATAAACAGTGTATCTCTATATACTGGGCTTATCATGAAATACGTGAAATATATATGAGAAAACACATTATAAGGCCTTAGTTAAACAAAAACCTATCTGTGACTCGTTAACTATTGCATGTTGCATTGAGATTCTTCAGAAACGATTCTCAGCACAGTTCCCCAAAGCCCCGGCAGACTTCCAGGCCCCTACTGGTGTAAACTCTTAACTCCATCTCATAACTTTTTTCCTTAATATCAAAAAGCAGTGCAGTGCTTTGGTGTTGGGTCTGAATGTTCCCCTGGCTCTGGTCCATAATTCTGCTTTCTTGTTGGCTCCTTGTCTGGACTTTGAAGCCACAGTTTCTCTATACAGCTGAATGGTTGTTTCCTGTAGTGGTGACTAAAGGAGTCTGTTGCTTCTTGTGGTCTGTTGACCACATTTCCATTTCCTGAGGTCAGCATGAGACACGACAGAACTGACATGTGTGCTTCGGCACTAGTAAACACCAGGGATAGGATGTTTCTGATACACATCAATGTCATATCTATATATACAAATGAGGCAGACACCCAAGAGCAACTGTAGCTGAAATGAAAATGTAGTTTTTAAAAGAGCTTTACAGCCAATAGAGATGTTTGTTTGATGTGATGTAACATTTCAGAATTATAAGCAAGGTGTCTTGTTTGTCATGTGCTATGTGTGGATGGAAAAAGACTCCCAGCCTAACATCTGTACAAGTCCAAATCTGGTATTAGAGAAGAGAAGGGGAGGGAGACATTAGAAACTCTAGACAGATAGAAAACAAAAACTTGAGTAAATAAATTTCACCCATAAAGATCTGAGATATGACTCAGTAGCCAAAAAGCATCTTTCTCCTGTTCCTTCTTTTTTATATGATTTCTAAAGCTCATGATTACATCTTTATTACTCATAGATGCAGTATATCTCACAGTAGTACATTCAGGTAGTCATTGTTTTTCAGTATTGCAATTGTCATGGTCTATTGCTCATCAAATTATAGTAACAAATTTAAATTCTGTTGTCTGTTCCAATGCAAGAATCAGGACTGGGGTTCCCAAAACCATTGCAGCACAAAAACATTGTTCAAAGGTAGAATGAGCACCTAATTGAACTCTCTCCCTAACAGTTTATATGGTCTTAATTTTAGGAACATTTTAGAAAGCTGGACCCTTGTGAGCATTCTAATTTAGATTATTTTTTTTAAAGCCATATATTTAGAGTTTTTACTATTTTATTCTATGTAGCATCAAACATTATATTGCTTCATATATATAATGTTATATTTTATTGGGGAATTTCACACCAATATGTTCCAAGAAAATATGGTTAAATGTGCTTTAAAGAGTAGCATTAGCCTCCCTCCCTGTACCAGAGACTGGAGGTCTTCACGTTGTGTTCTTGCGACATCTGACAAGTGTACACCTGAATAGCTGATTATCTGATTTGGAATAAATCTTGGGCTTTTAGTCGGCACTAAACCAATGCCTTTCTCACTTTCTTTCATGGTCTTGGTGTTTTGTTTTTCTTTAGTTTTTGCATTTATATGACAGTCTTTTAATATAGCAAAACAAAATCAACCTCTCTGCATCAGCTAGGGGTTGCGAGTAGCATGAACAGTAAGTTAGGCAATAGCCTACAGTTCAGCAGGCCAAAAGTTTGCATACCCCTAGTCTTAAGACTTTCACAACTACACGTTTCATGTTACCATTCTTAGAGCCTGCCCTAAAGTTGAGAAAGTGAACAGGTTGAACCTTACTAAAGACAATAGAAGCTATTGTTTCACTCTCCCTAACTCTCTGGATATGTACCCTCTTTTCATATCTTGGCTCTTTTAACATATTTTCCTTACAGTAGAAAACTTTTTTCAGGCAAAAATACAACTTACAAGCTTTGATATTGGCATAGCAATTCTTTAGAATACCTCCATAGTGTTAACAAAATGGCTTAAAGACAACAAAGTGAAAGTTTAGGAGTGGCCATCACAAAGCCCTGACCTGAATCCCATAGAAAATTTGTGGATTGAACTGAAAAAGTGTGTCTGAGTAAGGAGGGCCACAAACCTGACTGAGCTGCACTAGTTCTGTCAGGAGGAATGTACAACGAATGATCGTGAGAAGCTTGTGGAAGGATACCCCAAGCACAATTTTCTTTAGGACTATATTTATATACCAAACATGCCTTCTTTAAAGCATATATGATACTTGAAATATTACATATTTAGAGTGCAGGGACAGTTAAAGGACACTATAATGATAAAACATTTGAGTACAGCTGTTAAAGTCTAGTTTAGATTACACAATATGAATGTTTAAGTCAAATGGCTTACAGTGGGGAAAAAAAAGTATTTGATCCCCTGCTGATTTTGTACATTTGCCCTCTAGCAAAGAAATGATCAGTCTATAATTTAAATAGTAGGTTTATTGGAACAGTGAGAGACAGAAAAAAAAATCCAGAAAAACGCATGTCAGAAATGTTATAAATTGATTTGTATTTTAATGAGGGAAATAAGTATTTGACCCCTCTGCAAAACATGACTTAGTACTTGGTAATGACTTAGTAATTACTTTTCATTTTCAATGCCCTGGCTGAGGGAAGGAGGTTCTCACCCAAGATTTGAAAAACACCCCCAAAGCATAGTTTCCACCTCCATGTTTGACGGTGGGGATGGTGTTCTTGGGGTCATAGGCAGCATTCCTCCTCCTTCAAACACGGCGAGTTGAGTTGACTCCCTTTAAGAGTGTGCTCCTAATCTCAGCTGGTTACCTGTATAAAAGACACCTGGGAGCCAAAAATCTTTCTGATTGAGAGGGGGTCAAATACTTATTTCCCTCATTAAAATGCAAATAAATTTATAACATTTTTGACATGCGTTTTTCTAAATTTTTTTGTTGTTATTCTGTCTCTCACTGTTCAAATAAACCTACCATTAAAATTATAAACTGATCATTTCTTTGATAGTGGGCAAATGTACAAAATCAACAGGGGATCAAATACTTTTTTCCCCCACTGTATCTTGGAAAGAACCTTATGAATGAAAATTGTGCTTCAAACCTAACATGCCAGTTTTGGATCCAAAGATTCAAATAAAGCCTGTGAAATTATAGACCTCATTGTAAGAGTGGTTTTATATGCAGTTAGTATTAAAATATCTCTGCACATTTTAGCTGTGAAAATAGTAGTCTTGGCAAGTGAAAACTACACATTTTAAGGGGAAACACACAAATACTATGCAAATCATTGTAAATGTATCGAATGGTATCTAAGGAAGTTATTCTGTTAATATTTCGTAGAACGATATCAGTTTTCAAGACATGATATTATATCCACATGATGGATCAACTATATAGGGTGTCCAGAGACTGCTGAAATTGATTCCAATTTTTTTGGATTCAGCTATGGTTCAGCCAACTCACAGAAGAAATGGTCTCCCTGCCTCACCACATTCTCTCTATAGTCTTACTCATCATGTTCCCTGGCACAGGACTGTGATATTACTTTGGCTTTCAAGTTCTGCCTTCACACCGTACAGCCAGGTTCTTCTGTGCATACACTCACCATGTCTGAGGAGACACTAGAAGAGGCAGATGGTGGCCCCTGTGTGCCTTAATGTATCTACGTAAATTATAAGAGAAAATAATCTGGATTTTAGTTGTAGTGCTTCGCCACAATGGTGAGGAAGGATGTAAGTTAATTACAATTTACGTATAGTGGATGCGCATTTGTTCAGAATATACCTTTGTTGACACCAGGGCTATTTATGTGATCTGCATAGAATTTATCTGAAAGGACTTAAATAATAAGCTTTATATATTCTATGGGCAGCTGTAAGGACAGAAAGGATATTTTCAATAGATTTTGCAGTATTTTGGTTACTCATCAAAGCTTTCTATTAAATACTCAATCCCTTGCTCTAGATTTTGGTACATTGAAAATGTCAAAAAGTTCTAGGACTTATGTCATGTGTGACATATGCAATATGCATATCATTATTAAATGAAGCTTCTTGGATACAAAAAAATTAAAAGTAGGAAGATTTCTTAAGCATGTTACCATAGGCTGTGAAACTGTTAATCATTATCATAATATTGTTACTACAGGAACCTGTGGTATGATAATACACAGCCTAACATACCACATTTTTTATGTGTTTTATACCAGCCACATAGGTTCAGTGGTCAAATGTCAACATTCAGTCATAAACATCATCATACAACCCATCGAACATACTAACTAACTTGACCAACTAACTAACTAGCACAATAACAGCAACAACAAATGACAGCAATAATTATAATAACAATAATAATAATAATAATAATAATAATAATAATAATAATAATAATAATAATAATAATAGTTGTTATCTGTCACCATTCTTGTCTATTTAATGAATGTCTATTCTCTTCTAAAAAGGGTTTCACTGGGTTTCTTTGGATGGTTAAAAGTTGTACCTTTCAAATGAGGTTCTACTGGGAACCCTTTCTAAAAATGTATACCATCTATTGTAGATCCACCATATTTCCCCTTTAGGGAGATAGATGTCATCTTGTTTTTAAGAGCGTACATGCTCATGTGTCGCCAGAGTGACATATTGCGCATGTTATAATTATAAATTGCATAGGAACAGGACTGGAGTGGTTGTTATCATCTTTTTTAATTTCAAACTCTAATCAGATCATTTACCTGTCCGAGGAAGTTTTTTAAAGAATGTGCCTAAGGTATTTTGAGAAGGGCTCTGATCCTGGGAAGACTGTTTGATGCTTTTGGGATGATGTTTGGGATCAGAGATCGACGGAGAGATTGACAGAGATTGACTGTGGAGAGATGAGATATGTAGGCCCCTGGAACAAGGAAGGAATGTAGGAGAGGACTAAACAGAGATATAGTGTGAGGAGCAGGAATGTGGTTAGGGGCCAGGGCTCTTGTTCTTCAGGTACACGGTTGGAGTTAATGCCAAGACATGTTCATAGAGGTTTAAATGTTTGCTTTTCTAGACCCTAACCCCGCCCCCCACCCCCAATACACAACCTCGGTCTATTCATTTTGTTCACTTGACCATCAATTCCAGCATTCTAGCATATCAGTTGCTGATAATGATCCGGTAAATTCAGAGCCAAATTGTTTGCAAACACTGATGATGCATAGATTTGTGGTAGTATCCAGTTTAAGCACACAAAAACCCACAATAATCCTTGTAAAAAATTGTAAAAGGCAAGCTGGCATACAGTGCCTTGCGAAAGTATTCGGCCCCCTTGAACTGTTCGAACTTTTGCCACATTTCAGGCCTCAAACATAAAGATATAAAACTGTAATTTTTTGTGAAGAATCAACAACAGGTGGGACACAATCATGAAGTGGAATCAAATTTATTGGATATTTCAAACTTTTTCAACAAATAAAAAACTGAAAAATTGGGCGAGCAAAATTATTCAGCCCCCTTAAGTTAATACTTTGTCGCGCCACCTTTTGCTCCGATTACAGCTGTAAGTCGCTTGGGGTATGTCTCTATCAGATTTGCACATCGAGAGACTGAAATTTTTGCCCATTCCTCCTTGCAAAACAGCTCGAGCTCAGTGAGGTTGGATGGAGAGCGTTTGTGAACAGCAGTTTTCAGTTCTTTCCACAGATTCTCGATTGGATTCAGGTCTGGACTTTGACTTGGCCATTCTAACACCTGGATATGTTTATTTGTGAACCATTCCATTGTAGATTTTGCTTTATGTTTTGGATCATTGCACAGTGCTCCTTGGGATGTTTAAAGCTTGGGAAATCTTTCTGTATCCAAATCTTGGACCTGCCTGGTGTGTTCCTTGTTCTTCATGATGCTCTCTGTGCTTTAAACGGACCACTGAGACAATCACAGAGCAGGTGCATTTATACGGAGACTTGATTACACACAGGTGGATTCTATTTATCAACATTAGACATTTAGGTCAACATTGGATCATTCAGAGATCCTCACTGAACTTCCGGAGAGAGTTTGCTGCACTGAAAGTAAAGGGGCTGAATAATTTAGCTCGCCAATTTTTCAGTTTTTTATTTGTTGAAAAAGTTTGAAATATCCAATAAATTTGGTTCCACTTCATGATTGTGTCTCACCTGTTGTTGATTCTTCACAAAAAATTACAGTTTTATATCTTTATGTTTGAGGCCTGAAACGTGGCAAAAGGTCGAACAGTTCAAGGGGGCCAAATACTTTCGCAAGGCACTGTATGTATGTAATTTCCCTCTGAACAGATCATAGCACCTAAAATGGAGCTTGAACCACCAGTATTAACTGAACATTAATTAGACAGTTGAGTTTTTACTGATGATGCTTCTCATACAGAAGACAGGTATGGCAGTAAATATTTCTCCAACTAATTTTATACTTACATAGATATTTTTTAAGACCTCCTGCTATCTATTTAGAGACGACTACATCTCCATTTAGTACTGCTCCTATATAAAAACCCATCAAGCAACGTGCATAGCCTGCCCTATGTACGTATGTCAAGCCTGCCCTAAAGTTGAGAAAGTGAATGGGTTAAACCTTACTAAAGACACTTAAAGCTATCGTTTTACTCTCTGGATATGTCCGCTCATCTCATGTCTTTTCCCTTTGCAGGAGAAAACCATGGGAAAACATACCTCTGACAAGCTTTGATATAGGTGCATGTATAGTCAATATCTTAATTAGTTACACCAAAAAAAATCGCATGCCTAAAGCTACTGTGTTTTGGAGAGTTTGATAATGCTTCCATTAGTCAGTCGGTTGCTATCAAATTATTGCATGTCACTAAGAATCTTTTTTTTTTTTGCATCACTTTAGCCAGCAAACCTAACTGAGTGAGTGTATCATTGTGTAGCTATGCTGGATGTGCAGACGCTGGGATAAATATACTGACCTTAAAATATACAGTATTTTAAGGTCTCTACTCTCTAGTGCATGACTCAGAGCCTGAACATGACACTTCTGCTCCAATGGAGCAGGTTCTGCTATTGGTGTTTGAACAAATTGCAGATTAATTATAGAACCATCTTTTAAATAGTCTCAGCAGTGACCTTATATACGTTTTTGTTGTTCAACCACTGACCAGATTAAATCACGCGTGGATTTACACGGTCCTGATATGCTACTTAAAGTGATACTGAGGGAAAAAGTGAGAAATGTCACTGGAGAAACTAAGGTTTAGCAATAAATAAATAGATAGACATCCAGACATATGTAGAATAGAGCGTTTTTTCTATAGTATGGAGTGACTGACAAACACATTCACACAAATATGCACACATTGACACAGACTGATGGGCTGCTGAGTGATGAATTATCTAAGAGAGGATTGTGGGCTTTAAGATTGTGCCCCAGCACGTTTATTTACATGTCTGAGATGCAGCAGGATACAGTGAGGCATTTAAAACACATCAGATACCTTATGATACCACAGACATCTACACATGAAGACTGAACAATTTTATCATTACATAGCTTAAAGCATACCCACATTGCACAGTGCTTCAAAGAGGGCTCAGTCAATAAGGTCCTCCTTAGGCTTCATTATTCCAGTCTGAAGTTCAGAAGTAGTAAAGCTTTTAGTTATATTACAACAAAAACAAATGTGTCATCATTTTAGAGCACTGTATCAAATAACTCTCAATATGATTCTGTGCCTTGGTGTAATTGTGCTTGTTCCCTAACCCCTGATTCCCATCTAAAGTCTACACTGTTCAGCATCTCTTTCAGTGTCTTCATTAGCAACAAACTGACTCACAAGTAACAAATCAGCTTGCTTATAACATGCTGTGTGTATAGTGTAAGCTCCTTAAATCTGTCATTGGGGTTCCAATAGTTCAGCGCTTTCTCCATTCTCCATGTAACCAGGGCAAATAGATGAATACCCAAAGTGCACATAACAAAGCCATAGAACCTTTTTAAATGTGTGCTTTGACAACCAAGCAAAGAGGAGTAATTTTAAATTGTTCCTAGCTAATCATACCACATTTGCCTAATGGATTTTTGATCTGATATCATTAGCCTGTTTTCTTCTGTATCCAAGAACATAATGCTTTCTTCTTCTTCAATATGAGTCCTAATGTAATCGTTGAAAACAGTGGACCAGCTGAATGTTAGAGGAGCATCAGAGAGCTTTCAAAAATATTTTTGATGGATGCTCTTTAGTTGTTTGCGTTTCCCAGGATGTCCATTGTGGTATTTGTGCATGTTCTGGCAACAGATGACATTAAATAACTTGGTACAAAAAGGAGTCAGCTGTTTTGATGGCATATACCACAAAATCTTGCATATCGAAGGATCATTTTTATGGGGCATTTTTAGTACTGTTGACAACAACAAGTGTACCGTAAACTTGCAGAAACATGTTAGATACAATTCACCGAGAAAAAGGAGAAAAAGTGACACATGACTGACATATGTGCAAACATTGCATGAGGAGGCATATGTGTCTGTGACATTGTGCTTTGAACACGTGATGCTCTTTGTTGCCCAGAAGTGCATCTCAAAAACATTTGTAACAGAGCGTTTCCTGTGGAAACATTCACAACATGTGTGCAGCAGCCAGTTCTACATGCTGAATAATTATATTAGTGCAGAAATGTAGCTTTTTACAGAAACTACAGAAACTACTGGGGTGGATAGTTGGTGTCATACTGAACTCTGGATGATCAAACACATACTTCAAATAATGATACAGGCAGGTTCTACCTAACAAGCGTTTAATCCCAGTAATGATCCTTACCATTTCTGTGCAAAAACAAACTAGTGGCTTTTCTTCTCATTCAGTAGAGGACTAGTAAATGATTAAGCCAACTCGGATAAACACATCGGCCACACATCTGGAAAACACTGATCTACATTCCATAAACCTCCCACTGGTTTAGCTACAATAGTTTTCTATTAACTGTTGAATAGTTTATAGTAGTGTTTCTGAATAATGTTTTTTGAGATGAGTAGCAGGACTTTTTAGCATTTAAAGTGTACTGCAAGGATTTCTGAAGTGTACTACATTACTTCTAAGGGCTTCAGTTAACATTTAACATTTTATTTTGATCCTCATCTGTATACATTCTCTGTTGTCAAGGCAATCAGGCAGGCTGCCAGTGAGTAGCCA
>JAFFST010052152.1:82664-86891 GCA_022414735.1 Noturus placidus
ATATATATATATATATAGATCAGGACTAAGTGGCGGAGTTGCCTGGGAACGGCCTTTCTGGTTTCGTAGGAATGTCAGTGTGTGAGCATGTGTGTCTGAGAGAAATGTGAAATAAGAGAAGATCGTATATAGAGTATAGAAAGAGAGAAAACAACCACTGTAGGAAAGAAGGACATCTATCTATGCCAGACATCTGCTAAGATTGACTGGAAAAGGGATGGCAAATATTCCACTTCCCTAAATGTCATGTATGTTTGATGTAATTTGGGCCATCTTTAAGTAAGGGTCAATTATTTTTAACTTTCTAAACTTCATTTTTCAGTTTTGCACTGTTCAAAACAGTGCAAATAAAAAGCACACTTGCCTTTTATATTACCTAAGAAAATATTTTAGACTTTGAATGTTGTCTAAGATGATCTTACATATTTATTTACATGGTTTAATATTCAGTGGATCATTTTCCTTGGTCATTGACGATCTCTCTCAGAGCTCCTGGTGTATGGATGGCTTGTTGAATGTTAAGGGGAAAATAGATAATTCCCCTTTCTTATGTCTGCTCTTCCCCCTTCTTTGTCTCTGTTCTTCTTGTTGTCATGCAAGTATTAGCAAAGACAAGTCTGAGCCTTTAATCTCAAAGAACGAGATAAGTTTCTCTTTGTTGAAATGTTTCAGCCTCCCTTATAGATACATGCAATAACACACATTTGAGCTTATCTTCCTTTAAAATCATCTACCTGCAGGCTATTTAATCGTTTCATTGTGTCAAATACATTTGCCTCCCTCTTAAAGGATCTATAGGTACTTCTGTAATCTTGTTTTCACTTCCTCCCTTTGGCAGTCTCTCCTAATCAGAGAGATTACATGTCTAAAGTGGGCTAGTTTGTGAATAAACAGAGGAAAACTTAACTTGTAGTGAACCGGTACTTTTGTACTCGGTCAAGCATCCATCCATCCATTTTCTGTACTGATTATCCTACAAAAGATTGCGTGGAGCCTCGAGGCTATAGCAGGGAACTCAAGGCACAAAGCAGGGGACACTCTAGATGGGGGGCCAACCCATTGCATCGCACAATTTCACACACACTCATTCACATACTGCAGACAGTTTGGAAATGTCAATCAGCCCACAACGCCTGTCCTTGGATTGGGGGAGGACACCGGAACACCAGGATGAAGCCCCTGAAAAAGCCATGCAAGGAGGGAAATATGCTAACCACTAAGCCACTATGCCTCCCTGGGTCAAGCATCACTTGCTTTTTAGTAAAATACAGGTGAGGCAACACAAGCAATTCATTAATGTAATGAACGAGGAATAGAAGCACTGAACATAGCTTGCAGGTGTGTAAAGGAGCATAAAAAAGGGGACAGTCAAGCAATGTGGTTACTGACTGTCATTCATAAACATACCTAAAGATTTTGGTACAGATCAAGGCTGCCCTAACTTGCAAAAAAGGCAGTATATTATGTATATGTTAGTAGTTCAGTTTAGGGCTCACTGTACACTTTAAGGCTCATTGAGTAGTTTGATAAGTATGCTATGGCCTTCACAGGCATCAGATATAAACCCACTTGAATGCCTGTGGAAGATGTTAGACCATTTTTGACCATAATCAAAACACTGACAGAATATCTTGTCGAAGAATGGTGTTCATTCCTCCTGTTACAGTTTCAGAGACTTATACAATCTGTGCCAATGTGCATACAAATTATTCTGGTGACTTGTGATGAACTAACACCTTACTAATACACTGTATTGCTGTTTTCTCTCCTTTAATTTGTCACCCATCTGCAATTGTACTGGCGTCCAGTGAGGAAATCTTTGAACACTATGACTCAGTGAGCGTTGTCTGGATTGAAAAAAGTTCACAGTGTGTTTAAATGTTATTTAGGAGTTTTCTTGTAATGTCAGTGAAACATTTTTCTGGGGAAGTAGATGTTTCTTGACCACATTTAATGCCTAAAAGTACCAGCTTCAAGTTCTTCACTTTTCCTCTTTGGGTAATTCTGGCAGTAATTCCGAAACTGTTACCTTGCTGAAGGAATGCACATTCTTTTCACCCACTATTCAGATCATCTTTCTTTCTTTTATGCCCTTTGGGTAGCAGAAAAGACAAATGGGTTCAGAGACACACTGGAATCCCAGAGGCCTTATTGAGGATGTGCAATCGTGTTGGCGCACAGAATAAAGTCTCAGAAAACGTTTTGTCCTGATCCAGGATCAGCCGTATTTAGCCATTAGTGATAAAGCTCTCAGCTAATCTCACTACATAATAAAATGCCAGTTTCTACCAAAGAACGAGGGCAAACCCAGATTACAGCTAGAGACCTTATATACAGTACGTATGCTAGCTAGGCTAATATACACCGTAGTGATGTTTAGACCAGGACATTTGGATTTAAAATGGAACAGTGAGTGTTTTTTTAACACATCTTGTACATTCATTCATTTGATGAAGAATCAGCTTCTTCATTTCTGATTTGCTCTTCAACATGTTTTTCTTCGTCTATGGCTCTGGTGTTTTCAACCTGTGTCTCTTCATAACTGTGCTAATGTTTTAAATCGGCTGCCTCAAATGTCATCGACATGTCATAAGATAAATATTCATCAATATGTCATCCTGTTCTATTCAGACATGAGCACTAGCTTGTGTCAGTCTTCCTGAGATTCCAACTCTGGCTTGTATTCACACTTAACACCGTCCCAATTGATGAACTCAGAAATGTACTGCATTAAAGTGTATGTGTGAAAGGGACCAACAACTATCGCACTTACAAATACATAGAAGTAGTTTTTAACATTTACCATGGTAATTATACCCATGTTAGTATTGCATTGAGTTTATTGTATGGTCATGTACGTGGAGTTCCTTTCAGGTACAGCTGTAGGAAGAGAAATACCCAGAAAGGGCTGTTGTATGGACAGATCACTGTCCACTGATCACATCTGTACACCTTCTCATTCATGTAGTAATCTAATCCACTAATACTGTGGCTGCAACACGGTGTATAAAATCATGCAGATACCGGTCATGAACTTCAGTTAATGTTCACATCAGACATGAGAACAAGGAGCAATGTGATCTCTATTACTTTAACCATGGCATGGTTTTTGGTGCCACATAGGCTGATCTGAATATTTCAGAACTGCTGAGCTCCTGGGATTTTCACACAGAACAGTCTGTAGTGTTTACACCGCAGACCAAAAACATTCAGTGCGTGACAGTTCTGCGAGTGGAAATGCTTTGTTAATGACAGATCAGAGGAGAATAGCCAGACTGATTTAAGCTGACAAAAGTTACAGTAACTCAAGTAACCACTATTTACAAACCATAATGAGCAGAACAGCATCTCATAATGCACAGCACATTGAGGTGTGTGTGAAAAAGGGTCTCATTTTGCGAGAGGATGCAAATGCCGTACACCCTAAAAAAGTACGAAAAATCAATCCCAAAGTAAACTCAAATCTAATATCAATATTATCAATATGCTGTATTTATTCAAACAATTTGCTTCGCAGTGGTTATGTAGCCGTCTTTCTTGCCCGATTAGAATAAATGTTCTGAAAAAAAAAAAAATTATTATTAAAATTATTCAAATGTTAAATTGAATTGTTTCCAGTCCCGTGGAATTCAACTTTCCAACTTGTAAGACACTGTCTTACAACCCAAGTAGAAATACACACTTTTAATTGCTGTATACTTGGGTCTTATGTAGAATGCAACACTGGAATATTTGCTTCATCACTGTACCATATACAGTGGGGGAAAAAAGTATTTGATCCCCTGCTGATTTTGTACGTTTGACCACTAACAAAGAAATGATCAGTCTATAATTTTAATGGTAGGTTTATTGGAAAAGTGAGAGACAGATCAAAAATCCAGAAAAAACGCATGTCAGAAATGTTATAAATTGATTTGCATTTTAATGAGGGAAATAAGTATTTGACCCCTCTGAAAAACATGACTTAGTACTTGGTAATGACTTAGTAATTACTTTTCATTTTCAATGCCCTGGCTGAGGGAAGGAGGTTCTCACCAAAGATTTGACAGTACATGGCCCCGTCCATCGTCCCTTTGATGCGGTGAAGTTGTCCAGTCCCCTTAGCAGAAAAACACCCCCAAAGCATAATGTTTCCACCTCCATGTTTGACGGTGGGGATGGTGTTCTTGGGGTTATAGGCAGCATTCCTACTCCTCCAAACACGGCGAGGTAAGTTGATGCCAAAGA
>JAFFST010052152.1:92711-109481 GCA_022414735.1 Noturus placidus
TATATATACAGTATATATAATGCAACTGGTACTGCAGTTCCTTGATTTTTAGAAAACTCAGCAATATTTGCAGGAGCTTGCGATTTTTCAGAATTATCACAGATTTTCCGCAGATTTGGGCTGAATTGTGATGTCATCGCATTGCATCGCATTGCACATTCAGCCCCCTTCGAGTCACATGCGTGGAACATGACTACAGCTAAAACGTCGCACTTACCAACAAACAGCATTGCGAAAGACTGTGCTAAACAATTTTGTGCAATTGCAGTTGGTTTCCGCAAACTGCTACGCCAATATTAAAAACAAAGCCACATAAAAATCAAACATTTCTGGCCGCAACAATCACAAAACGGCTGTATGGACTGGTACTGGGCAGACAGAAATGAATTTCTGTTATAACACATTAATAGTGTTATACTTGTGCACAAAAGAAAATAGAACATAATACAAAAATATAAGACACGATTGTACAGTACTATACAAAACCATTTCTATGCTGCAGTGCACTCTACAATGCCTGCGTGTAAGCAACATGTAGAATCCTTAATCCCCTGAGGTTTGTGCTGTACTCGTTCATCATCGGAGTTCCTATGCTTTATCCGTGCAGGATTAACATGTTCTAGCAAGTTGTTGTTTAACCCATGAGCTCAGAAATGTCATTCATTTTCACCCCCACCACAAAATGAAATTACAGTACCGCTGGGAACAAAGCCTTCCGGAAAAGATGTCAATTAAGTGCTGCAAAGTACTGTTGATCTAAAAACATGCACAGCAAGTGAGGAATTCCTCCCAGAATCCTCTATTTAAAGATATCCTTAAAAGTGAAAAAAGTCAATTAAATAAAATAGGACCCAAATCGTAAAATTGGTCTCTATTTCTCAGACAGTTTGCTTTCTAGATACAAATGAGTGGATATAAGCATCAGTAAAAGGCTGTAGTGGCTACTTATTTAACTAGTTCGAAAGCCATGTTTGTTAACATTTTTAAAAGTCGTAGGGTCAAAAATGACACCTGGCAACCTTGCCTCTACGGATGTGTGTCCAATTTGGAGGGGGTGTATTTTCCCCCTGGCTCCTCTCCTAACTTCAAACAGCATTATTTACACTATGCTACTTAGCTCTGGTAATTACAGCCTATAGAGGAGAAGACGCCACTTCACCTTTCATCAACGAGATGGAACTTAAGTAGGTAATGTCCACAGCAGCAGCCATGACACTGCTCTTATATGACACAAGATCTCCTCAGTTTCAGTCCATCAACTGTCGTCCTTGGTGGACTGAATCCAGAGCAGTGAGCAAATAATTTGATATTGTTTGACATCTAGAATTGACAACAACATACATATACCATCATCTTACACTCAACTGCTTCTATTTCCAGCAAATTTCTTAACATAAATAAATATTTGTATTACTATAAAAAGATTCAACAACTGAGACCTAAACTGAGCAAGTTTCACAGACATTTGATGAGCAGAAATGGAACAATGAGTCCCTGAAAAAAAGGGGGGAGGGGAGCAATATTAAAAGTAACAGTCAGTATGTGGTGTGTTCACCAGCTGCTTTATGTACTACAGTGCATCTCACCCTCATGGACTGCACCAGATTTGTCAGATCTTGCTGTGAGATGTTACTCCACTTTTCCAGCTAGGCAACTGCAAGTTCTTGATCACGTCTTGGGGAACACGTCTTGGGTTACATGTAATTCCCACTGCAAGGATGATCAGCTGTCCTTCCCTGTAGCACTGTCTTAGGCGTCTTACATTACATAAATTGCAGTTTATTGCTCTGGCCACATCTGCAGTCCTCATGCCTCCTTGCAGCAGACTTATGGCATGTTCACGCAGGTGAACAGGAACCCTAGACATCTTTCTTCTGGTGTTTTTAGAGTTAGTAGACTCTTTAGTCCATCCATCCATCTTCTACCGCTTACTCCTTTTCAGGGTCACGGGGAACCTGGAGCCTATCCCAGGAAGCATCAGGCACAAGGCGGGGTACACCCTGGACAGGGTGCCAGTCCATCGCAGGGCACAGTCACATACACACTCACACACCCATCCATACACCACGGACCTTTAGACACGCCAATCAGCCTACCACGCATGTCTTTGGACTCGGGGAGGAAACCAGAGTACCCGGTCTCTTTAGTGTCCGAAGTTATTGTAACTGTGACCTTAATTGCATACCGCCTCTAAACTGTTTGTATCTTAAGGACTGTTTCACAAGCATGAAAAACATTGTTTAAACCTTTTCCAATAAAGATCTGTAAAGATTATTGTGATTTTACAATACAGTCTCCTGAATAAGGGATGTATCTTTTTTTGCTGGGTTTACATAGATGTATAATCAGTCCAAAAATTACAGATTAAGCAATAATCTTCTAAGTAATCAACAAATATGAAAGTTAGATTAAATGTACTGGAATCCTCTGGAACGGGGAAATTCTGAATAAAAAGGTCCATAATACTTATATGGTTAACCAAATTCATTGATTGTACTGTTGTTTAATTAATTAAATGTTATTTACAGTCCAGTGAATATTTAGCTGACATTTTACATGAAACTGCTTCTTATCTCATTTACAGTGCATCCGGAAAGTATTCATAGCGCTTCACTTTTTCCACTTTTTGTTATGTTACAGCCTTATTCCAAAATGGATTAAATTCATTATTTTCCTCAAAATTCTACAAACAATACCTCATAATGACAACATGAAAGAAGTTTATTTGATATCTTTGCAAATTTATTAAAAATAAAACGCAAAAAAAGCACATGTACATAAGTATTCACAACCTTTGCTCAATACTTTGTTGAAGCACCTTTGGCACCAATTACAGCCTCAAGTCTTTTTGAGTATGATGCTACAAGATTGGCACACTTATTTTTGGGCAGTTTCTCCCATTCTTCTCTAAAGCTGTAACATAACAAAATGTGGATAAAGTGAAGCGCTGTAAATACTTTCTGGATGCACTGTAATCCTTTTTTTAGAATCAAATCTTCATACCTCAATATCCTAAAATCATAAACATTCTCACAACCTTTTCATTCTGATGTCACAAAATATAGACATATCTACCTTCAGATTCAATCTGAACTGTAGTACTTTATCCATATAATCAGCTTATTATTACATTTCAAATACAATATTCCAGACTACAAAACAGCAATGTGTAATCTCGCTGTAAATATTGCCATTGTTCATCACTGTATACAGAGAAACTATCTTTATTATTAATCTATCTTTTATTTGTGTAATCTGAACATATTTATTCTTGCAGTTTAAGAGGTTAATGAGTTGTAAATGTGGACATCTAATAAATGGCCAAAATCTGGCAACATTTATGATTATGATTTATGATTCACTTCCAATTGTGTTTGAATGCAGGAGATAAGGAATTCTGTTCATGCTGACACCTTAGTTTGGAAATTAAAATTTTTGAAAAATTCAGGATGATTTCCAGTATATGACTATGCGGGCTTGAAGAAAATGTGGCCTGAAGTGAGTATCTACTTTAACCAGTAGGTAAAGAAAGATGAGGAAATGCCATTGGCATGTGGATTGGCACAGCTCAGGGAATCTGTAATTTTTAATGTGAGGTGAGAGAGTGCAACAAGTAGTAGTCAGGATCAAATAACATTCCAGTTCATATCCTTTATGCTGTTTTGTCTGTATTTTGGCATGAGCCCACTTTAATAACACTTTATTCCATGCTTGATTCGTCTGTCCAGATCAGTATAATTTGATACAGTGCATATGTATGCTAATAGATTGACCCATATGTCTCAAGTATTCCCTATGAGTGACTGTGGTGTATAAGATTGGCCTCCTGCAAAGAGAGGAAAGGAAGGGGAACAGGAAGCTTGTATTCTGACACTAGTGTCCATGAGTCTATGATCTCTGAGTTACAGAGCTAAAGTTAGAACATCAACATAGTCGAGAGCCCAGAATGATCCAGGATCCTTAACATAATTGCGATGAGGCTATTGCTGATCATTTTTCTGGCTGCCGGCTCCATGTCTGTGCATGCTCTATTCTTCAAGCAGCATGGATACATTTACAAAAATTAATTATGTATCTTTGACTGGTTTTGAATTAACAGTTGATCTCTACAAGCAGATTAACTTGAAGTCGTGTTTATGAACAAATAGCACAGAATTCCATCTTTGATTTACTGAGAGCCAGAAGTAACCTACTGCACTGTCAATACAACCACGTGCCTTCACACACACACAAAGAATTGGGCATGCCAGAGCATTAGCCTGAGGTATGCAGGTGCTTGGGCTTGCCACAATTGAGTATGCAATGCAATGTTAGCCTGTGTTAGCTTTTCCATCTCAAAGACCCAAATCCCTGCTTTTAATATTACCTTGCTTTGTCATGTTCCTGCTTTTAGTAACAGATGTGTATGTGTCACAGTAATAGACTGTTGTTGCGAATAGCAGTGGGTGTGTATGTCTGCATGCATGTTAAAACTTATTTAACTGCCGCTCAATGATAGATCTTTAAAAAAAAAAAAAAAAGCATTGGCTGAATCTTCACTCCTTCAATAAATGGTGCCGCTGGGTGGAGATTTTCTGCAGTAATATTTCATAACTTGTCTTAATAGGTTTGAATGCCTAAGATCATTATTATTAAAAGGACTTTTATGACATCATAAAAAATGGCAGGGCCTAACAATTCCTGCTGCCCATGTTCACATGACCTTGTTAATTAACTAGTCACTTGCAAAGTAGCATTATTATATTTAATAATATTCTCAGTAATGTCAAAATTGCAAGGTTTTTTTTTTTTCATTAATAACAGGTTCCACATGCATAGCACAGGATGGTCCCACATTCATAGCCTAAAGCTCACCAGGAGATTACTATGTATGGTATCACACAGACATCCTAAAGATGGCAGTGGATGTTGTCCCTTGGATAGCCTAAAGACAGTTTACACTCAAGTTTCCATCACTGAACAGACTCTTTTTTTTTCTTGCATTTTCCATACTGTCCCAACATTTTTGGAATTGGGGATGTATACACAAGCTTACTGGTTACATTTAAATTACTTTAAATGGTTACATCTTTTGACAGTATTTAGTTCCTGTTTACAAACCCACAGTCTGTACCACAAAGACAAATCTTTACATTATCTCAGGATACAGGAAGCAGCGGTCGAATGATGGCAGCTGGCTGATTTCAGAGTGTGTTATAGTTTAACTCAGCTTGAAAGTAACAAATGCACAACATTGCTTTGCCTATGGGTGGTCTCGTTTACAACATACCATGCACAGAGGACGATGGAGGGTGGTGGAGACGGTGAGAGTGCTGGGTCAGCTTGGGGTAAACTGTGGACGAAAGAGTGTTCAAACACAGCTGTGACAGAAGGCCACATGCAGGAAGCAGGTCGATAGTCGACATGGGAACGAAAGTGTAACCGAATGTTACCTTTTGAGTGTTTGCTATAATATGAGGTCAACATCTGTGCGTGTGTCAGGTTGTGATTGTTCACACACACACACAGCCAAGGTGGAAGGGATCATTTCCAGACCATAAAGAGAAGGATCTGCTTTTCCTGGAAATGTATCAGAGCAAGATCTAATGAAATTCTTGGAACAGCATCTGTACATTCCGCCTTGTAACTGCCAGAGATGGAGTGGTTTCCTCAGCAGTCTCTCCAGAATGACTAGAAATGGGTTATTCTTTAATTATAGTGTCACTGTGTCACGGTGATGGCACAACATGTTTCATGTCTAGTATTTAATCAAATCTCTTAGACATTCTATTAACTATGTTAATTATACAGGGAGTCCCATAAATGGTCAGAAAAGAAAGAAAAGCTTTTATTTACAGAACTTTTTTTTCAATATGTTCACCATTTTTCTCAATACACAAATTCCTATGAATAAAAGTATTTGGATTAAATAAATTAAACACAATTTAAGCCAATAGCAGATTTGAACATACTACTGTGCTGGCAGATTTCAAATACCACACTCCCTTTTTGCATTGTTTTTGTGTAATGGCTTCCCTGGGAATTCCTCGGATTTGCATATATAATATATGTGGTTTTAACCACTTGTGTGTGTGTGTGTGTGTGTGTGTGTGTGTACGTGTGTGTGTGTGTGTGTGGATATGACCACATATATTTTGTAAAGCAAAATTGATTGGCAAAGACTGGCCACACCTGATGGAATTACAGTTAAATTGAGAATATTCCAGATGTAATTTATGCATATAGTGTAAGGCCAATGGTGAATATGATTATAACAATAGCATATACTCATATATACTCATAAAATATTTACCCACTCTCACAGCACTCAACAGGTACCTACAGACATTTGTGGGTGTGGGGGGGGCTTAAGTGGTGTTGTTCAAGGTGTGGAAATTGATCTTCTCCCTTGTGTGTTTTTTTGCGGAGAGATTTCTCCTTAAGTTCCACTTTTTTGTTCTGTTCTCAAAAGCACATTCTCAGAAAAGAAAAAAAAAACAATGCAGGAATGTCAAGGTGTGTCATTATGATCGTTGTGCCTTATTGGGAGTTTTTTTCCCCCTCCTTTATATGAAGAAAAGCACATGCACATATAAGATCTCCACCTTTCAACAGGAGGGTTAATCACACTGAAAAGAAAGTGACAAAAGGGCCCCTGAAGGGTTGAAATCATTCAGGGAAAACCGGAGGAGTGTAGAATTATCCTTCTGTCCTTTCCGACTCCTGCACTACCCCCCCACTTGAATGCCTTTTCTCCTGAACACTGACGAAAAGTTCAGATTCTATGAGATTGTAGTTCACCTGCCAAATATGCACCAACATGCCACTGACAGCCAAACATTTCTCGATGCCTTCTGTTCTTATGGTTTCAACTCTTTCTGCACCGCAGCTAGTCTTTGTGTATGTTGCTGTCATGTTCAATGACAAAATATTACATTGGCACTGTAGCTATCTTATGACTGTTCCTGTTATTCCCGGTCGTCACACCATTTCACATTCTTTAACAAACTTTAATACTGTTTGCTCCCTCTTTCCCTGTCTCCCCCATCTCTCTTTTGACCTGCTTCTGTCAGGTCGATTATCACGACACAGCAGATCAGAGGTGTGTATGAATCAGGGCGTCTTTCTACACGTTTTTGCACTCATTCTCTTTCTCTTCTCTTTCTCAATTTCTCCGACATTATATCTGTTCATCTGTGTCTCACCCAAAAATACTCTTTACTATAAGAGGCAAAGGTTTGAAAGTTTGGGGACGGGTTCACTCACCTTTAGACAAGTATACACAGACATAAACACATGTCTTTTGGATTGTGGGATAATCCATGTCTTATTTGTGCTCTTGGTAATATGAAGATGTATTTCATCTGACTCTTTCCGTTTACCCAAAGGTTCAATAGCAATTTTCTCTTTCCCTCACTGGGTCATATCATGCCATCCCACACCCTTTCATCCCTTAATCACATTGAAACGCTTCCTGGTGACCCCCGACCTTTGTGCCCAGGGCAGGTCCCTGCTAAGCACCCTCATATGACCGCACCTACTGTTTGAGCTCTCTTAACATTCCTGAGCCTGTACGTACCAGACTTCTCACTGTGCAAGGGATTCCTTCTGTGCTTATAATTCTTTCTTGATGTCACATGAAAGGCCAAACGCTGATTCTAGACCACTGCGCTCACTCTCACTAACTACAGACACTGGTTGTAACTGAGTATCTTCTATAAATGATGCTACCCAGAGTACAACCAGTGTTAATGATTTGCTGAATAACCTCGCTAATTATTAAACATGTGCTTGTACTAATAACGACACATATTTCTTATTAGTTTAACTGCAATTATTAACTACACAGAAGCTACTAAATGATAATGCTTTTAAAATAAATAACTGACTAATAATCTGGGAATTTGGGAGTAAAGTGTTCCTGGTGTCTAAAAATATTTGTGACCTGAATGTCAGTAACTGTAAACTGAGCCCAAATAAATAATGGGCAGATCAGTGGATGTGTGTTTGTGCATCCAAAGTGTGCAATTAGTGGTTAGTAATTAGAATAAATGGTATCTCAGCATGGCACAAGCACAATGTAGGCCTCACCACTGAGGAGTGTGTACGTTATAGCACAGGCTATTAATGATTAGTAATTACTATGCATATTTATGCAGTCTTCATGCATTAATTACTATGAATTAATTTGGCTATTACAGAGAAAGTAGTTTTGACTTGGTTGGGAAATTCAGTTGGTTTTTATTTAGGGGGAAAAAAACCAGCTGAATGTCCCAACTAAGTCAAAACTACTTTCTCTGTAATTGGAGGGAAGCTAGAATTAGGTGTAGGCATAACATTATTTTCTCAAATTAAATGTGTGTTATCTGTATTATTGGGTATTATCTGTATGTGTATAATACGTCATGTGGATTATTTCTTCTCCTGTCAACCAGTAACATCATTTGTCTTACACATTTAAATATTGTACAGTATGCGTTATATGACAAGTAATAATTAATCATTGCAATATCAGTATTTTGTGTTACGACATGTCTATCAGTCATGTCTACAGTAAGTAGTCAGGACTTGCTCCATGCTTGAATAAGAAACATTGGAATTCATTTATCTTTCTTTGTGTGTCTATCTCATTCTAGGGGTCAAAGACTCATGAACCATGTGCAGGGCGTGACTGCAGTGGAAAATGTCCCTGTCCTCCAATAAAAGGTAGCAGGGTGAGTACCACACACACTTACAAACAGAGTTTTGTGGATACGGTGAAGTATCATATGAAACAAGTGTATATTCGGTGTCGTCCATTCAACTACCGTGAATAATGTTAGAATCAGTTGTTTTGATCTAAGTTCTGACAGTATTTACAATGATAAGAAATGTGTATTGTGACACATGGACTTTCTACATAAGAAGGAAAGTAGATGATTACTATTTCACTATATATTTATTTTCATATATATATATATATATATATATATATATATATATATATATATATATATATATATATATATAGTGTTTCAGTTATGTTCTTTATTTGGTTTAACTAACAGTCTAACTACAATAATCTCTTCAATTCTGTTGTGTATGTAGTGTAAAAGTTATCCCAGACATTTGTAATTGATTATATTCTACCTTTTCATGTTAAAATCAGGTTTTATAAAACCCATAAATTCTGGTAAATAACATGTTACTGGGCAAATACTGTCAATACACATCTTTAAACATAGTTTCTTTAAACATAAATTAACTTTTTCCCTATAGAACTGCAAAATATTCTGCTTCATCTGTAATGAGCATTTTCGTCTTATACATTATGTAACAGTGTAAATTTGCTGTCCCCTCAAAATAACTCAACACACAGCCATTAATGTCTAAACCACTGGAAACAAAAGTGAGTTCAATGGCCTAAGTGAAAATGTCCAAATTTTGCCCAATTAGCTATTTTCCCTCCCCGGTGTCATGTGACTTGTTAGTGTTACACGGTCTCAGGTGTGAATGGGGAGCAGGTGTGTTAAATTTGATTTTGTCACTCTCACACTCCCTCATACTGATCACTGGAAGTTCAACATGGCACCTCATGGCAAATAATTCTCTGAGGATCTGAAAAAAGAATTGTTGCTCTACATAAAGATGGCCTTGGCTATAAGAAGAACAGGCCTCTCCATGGTCGACCAAAGAAGTTGAGTGCATGTGCTCAGCGTCATATCCAGAGGCTGTCTTGGGAAATAGACATATGAGTGCTGCCAGCATTGCTGCAGAGGTTGATGTAGTGGGGGGTCAGCCTGTCAGTGCTCAGACCATACGCCACACTCTGCATCAAATTTCTCTGCATGGATGTCGTCCCTGAATGAAGCCTCTTCTAAAGATGATGCACAAGAAAGATCACAAACATTTTGCTGAAGACAAGCAGACTAAGGACATGGATTACTGGAACCATGTCCTGTGGTCTGATGAGACCAAGATAAACTTATTTGGTTCAGATGGTGTCAAGTGTGTGTGGGGCAACCAGGTGAGGAGTACAAAGCCAAGTGTGTTTTGCCTATAGTCAAGCATGGTGGTGGGAGTGTCATGGTCTGGGGCCGCATGAGTTTTGCGGGAACTGGGGAGCTACAGTTCATTGAAGGAACCGTGAATGCCAACATGTACAGTGACATACTGAAGCAGAGTATGATCAACTCCCTTCAGAGACTGGGCCACAGGGCAGAATTTCAGAATGATAACGACCACTGCCTTGCTAAAGAAGCTGATGATGAAGGTGATGGACTGGCCAAGCATGTCTCCAGACCTAAACCCTATTGAGCATCTGTGGGGCATACTCATATGATGTCGTCATGGAGGAGTGAAAGAGGACTCCAGTGGCAACCTGTGAAGCTCTGGTGAACTCCATGCCCAAGAGGGTTAAGGCAGTGCTGGAAAATAATGGTGGCCACACAATATATTGACACTTTGGGCCCAATTTGGACATTTTCACTTAGGGGTGTACTCACTTTTGTTGCCAGTGGTTTAGACATTAATGTCTGTGTGTTGAGTTATTTTGAGGGGACAGCAAATTTACACTGTTACACAAGCTGTACACTCACTACTTTACATTGTAGCAAAGTGTAATTTCTTCAGTGTTGACAAATTAAATATATAATCAAATATTTACAAAAATGTGAGGGGTGTACTCACTTTTGTGAGATACTGTATATACTTATATACTTATATGATATCAGTATTCTGTCAAAAGCGCACTTTCACTTGATTTCTCTATAGGTCACGTTCTGCGCAACACAACTATGCTCACATCACCACTACACTATTTAAATAAGATTGTTTTTTTAAGTTAGCAGTTAATTCTTAATTCATTTCGGATGTGTCAAGTGGAAATGACTGCAGTCTTTATGCAGTCGTGTATGTTCTGAAGTATGTTTGAAATGTGGAAAGTGCTAAGGTCATGCAGAAGGTTTTGGGAAGCCTGCACTCTGACATTAAGACAATACCCATAAACCTTGTCATCTCCCCAACCAATCAGATTTCCAGCACTAAACAAATAGTGTTCACTCACCCGAGTTAAAATACTTTCAGTGCAAACATCCTGCACACATATATATATATATATATATATATATATATATATATATATATATATGTAGTAGGGTGCTGCAGATAAATTTGTTGGTACATGTGCATGAATGTGTGTGTTATTGACACGATTATGTTGTGGCAGCTGTTGTCAGCACTGGTGGTCCTAAACAGGTGAGTACATGTCACAAATGTGCTCTCTGCCGCACATCTCTTTTCTCCCAACTCCTAAAACTAAACAAAAGTCTGAGTTTAGAAGAGGGCTTTGACTGAATGTTCATTGTGATGACGTTACATGACTCGTCTTCGTCCAATTCTGGGGAAAATTTGCAGTAATTTTGAAAAATCACAAGCTCCGCTGAATATTTGCTTTTTTAAATTTGATTTTGCGTTCATTTCTGCGATTGCAAAATCGTGAAATCCTGGAGGGTCTGATAAGTGTAGGTGTATTTGAAACTATGCATGTCTTCCTCATCCACACTATTGTTCTGAACCACTCTTTATTGAGCAAAGTCAGACAGAGTTTGTAGAAAAATGCAGATTTATGTTTTCCAATTGATTTGCTCCATGCTGTTCATTAGCAAAACTCAGTGCTATCTGTATACCAGACATTGTTTTCAGGTCAGAGAGACAGCCCTTGGTGTTCCGTCCACACCTACCTGTTGAAAGATGGATTTTATTGTAATCAAAGCATGCCGCAATCTCACCATCCACAATTAAGAACTGCGCTTTCACAGTGTTTATGGTGTTGTTTATAGCTTCTCAGGACCAGTAACAGGCATCACTGTGTGATAATTATAGTGTTGCCATTTGGAGATCTTATACATCTACTTAAAAAAAAGAAGAAAACTTTTGAATTGAGAATATAGATGAAGTCATGACTCAACTAGACCACCTAGTTTTAAGTCTGATCTTCTTGCGAAGTGGTGTGCTGTCTTGGTGCAACGCCTAATTCAAAATGTGATCTAACATGTGCAGTCCATGTGAGCCGATGAATTAAATCTGAATTCTGAGGAACGCTCCCAGCAAATAGTTTTGTGAGAATTGGCAGTATGATAAACGATAAATATGATAAACAATCAATGTATGTCAGAAAAACTGAATTGGCTAAAATTGCTTCTTACTTCAGCTTCAGTGCTTTTAAAGAACATTATTTGGAGGAGGTGAATGTTATTTGCAGGTAATATGCAGTCATGGTAAGGACAGTGTAAAGTGGATGTGTAAAGTGGCGGTCTTGTAAAGCGTCTGGTGCAGTATGTAGTGTAAGTACAGGCTGTGGGCAGACATGTCTAATTGTTGTTTAACATCAGATCACCCATGGAAAAAGCCTTAAGTAGAGCCTGGGCACACGCAGACACACAAATATACAAACAAGCAAGCACACACACACACACCAACACTACTAACGTGAACACTATGAATATAAGCTTCACCTCTTCTTTAGTAATGTTATGTATGAATACTGTACCAGTAATGTGTGTTCTCTCTCTGGCTAGTAACTGATAAATCATGTACAATCACTGATTTACAACCGGACCTACAGTAATCGGGCTTTCTAAGCTGAAAATCCTAACCTGAGTACAGTTTTAGTTCAGGACACAGCTGTGTTCTGTAAAAAAAAAAAAATTATTCTTGACTACAAAAGCCACCACCAATGTTCGTCCAACAAAACAAAAATATTGCCCCAGATGTTTATTCTACAATGTCGTTTGACAGCTACTCTTGCTTAGAGTGTTTTGGGTGATATTTTTTATTATTATTTTTTTTTTTACAAACCTGTGTCACTAATCACAAAATACCCTTGCAAGACAAGCATGGTCATGACAAGCATGCTTGAGAGTGTGTGCTCTGCTGAGACAGGGTTCCAACACAAACAGATGGCCATATTGGACTCATTTGGACCAGTAAGATCCATTTCCAGTGAAGTCAAAGGTGACAGAAGGCTGACAGCATGGTTTGTGTTAGGGCACACACAAGAAAAACACCCATTATCTTTCATGTGTTACAGAGGAGTCTGAGAGCACATATGGAGGGCCTCAGAGTCATGTGATTCTCCTCTATCTCCTGTCACTATGAGGCACTTCGAAGAATTCATCAAACATTTGCCATGATTTAAAGGTATTTGAATAAACCCTGGATTAGCCCTTGAATCTGTCATCACTGCCAAAAATTTTGAACAAGCTCGAGAGCTTTAGAGTCTTATACAATGTGATGTCGCTTTAAGTTTCTTTGAATAATACTGTTATAGGCAAAAGGTTTATGGGTCGGAGTGCAAGAGGTTGCTCGGAAGTGCACTGATCTGATTTGTTGATCTACATAACTTTTTTAATTTATTGTTCACTAGAGTGTAGAAAGCTTTTACACCTATGTTGTTAGCTATGAAGCCTGGTGTCACTTTATGTGAGTACAAAATATTATTAGAGTCACTCAAGAGTCCATAATTGAGGCTGATTGTGATTTTGTAGTTGAGTTTATCATTATTTCCGAGCCTGTTACTATGCAGTGATGTGAAAGGGTAGAAAATGGCCATGCTCTCCATCATCAGTAGTATGTGTGTTTTGGGCACAGCTGATTGTTTTGATCAGATAGGGCTTCGGTCTGCCTTTTTCATCTTCCTGCCTCTTTTTCCTTCTTTTCTTCATCGTCTCTTCGTCTTATCTTCCACTTTCATTACTGACCCGTCCCACTTCTACTACTACGTGCTTGAGGGTTCAGAAGAGTAGAGAAGAGTCATGCAATGGGTTCATTTGTTTTATCTTTGAGTTGGTCATGTTTAGAGATGAAAATCATCAGAGACAGATTCAAGTCAGAGTATGTAAACAAATGTGAACATAGTTTGTATGTACGTAGAAGACTAACCACATACTAATAAGGTGTACACAGTGACGTCTTTTCTGATTTTCTTTCAAGTATTTTCCAGCATTTATGAAGCCTGATTTCAGGACTAGACAACATAAACAAGTCTGATATATGCACAAGTTGACTTTTTTGTTTCAGATAAATATTTATAGGCCACAAGAGAGCCTACAGGTCATTATAGAGTCTTTACATGCATCTCAATATTGCATAAATTGAACCATTGTCACCTAAAACTATGCAAAACGCCTACAAAACTAAAGCGAATAATTATATTTCTAGTAATTAGACAAGTCAGACATTTACAGATACAGTTTTTATCGTCCTCTGTTTGTATTGTGAGGTTCTTCTCTCCATCACCATCCAGATTCCTCCTAACTTTTGATCGTCTGTTCATGAGACCTATAGCAGGAAAGGTGTTACCAGAGATGATGTATTTCTGAGGTTCCCAGAAAAGAACAATGGCAATGGCTTGTATAATTTGTTGTAAAGGATAATAAGAATAAGCACATAATGTAGTATTAGTATCCACAGAGACAATTATGGCTATAGGGAATATGATATAAAATGAGGCTGATGTATATTTAGTCTGTTTTGGTATTTAAGCCTCTAATAGAGTTTTACTACTATGTCCTCTATTACCCTTTTTCAGTCTCCCACTACTTCTACTAACGATCTATTATGAACATTCAGTGAATTTCTAAAACAAGGGTATATTTATCATGAACATAATAGTTATAAACTAGATTTCCATTAAGCATTATAAAGGCAGTCATTCCATGGTAGATGATTACATGGTTTCTCAGTTTTGGGAAGAGACACTGCCACACACTGGGCACTGATGGCTTTACATGTGTACCCAGGATTAGCTGAAGGTATGAGACAAGAAGATTTAAATAGCAATGATTTACACATTTGACACTAATGCGGTCTGTAAATAGAGCTACTTTGTGTGTTTATCCTAAATGCACATAATGGTATCATTACTCATTATTTAAAAATTTACCTAAAGCTAAGGGTTAGCTGTTTTTTTTTTTTTTTGTATATTAAGCAGTTTTCAAACCTAGATATTACCTTAATATCTTTTATTATTTAGTACTATTAACTTTAGTAACAAGCTTATTATTTTGAACTTAGCTCTTATAGTACATACATTTATTTATTTATTTTATTCATTTATTTGCAGTCTAGGTAGCTAGTTGGTTTTATTAGATCTCTAGCTAACATTAGCCTAGATTCATCTAAAATTCACCAATATTACCGGTAGATGCACTTAGCCATATCAATATGCAACCCCAGTGAATTGATTTCAAAATTTTACTTCAAGCAGATGAGTGATGTGTGGACTAATCCAGTCTTCTAAGTTAGCCCAAAGCAAGAATACAACAGATTCTGTACAATTCACAGTTAACTTAAAGGGACTGCTATCTAGTTACCTTTATTGGGACTTGCTAATGTCTTGTAAAGTTAAACTGTTTGCCCACATTTACATTCCGGTGCATTTTAATGAAGGCAGGCTTAGGCAGACAGGCCCTGTCAATTAATTCCCTAGTAAAACTAGTCAAACTTAACCAACAGGTTGGCTCTCATTAGTGCTTAAGCATTACTCATAAGCTTGTGTGAAGCCTTTGTATATTTACATTTATTCATTTAGCAGACGCTTTTATCCAAAGCGACTTACAAGTGCACACTCATACACCAATGGTAGCAGAGCTTCCATGCAAGGTACTAGCTTGCCATCGGGGGACTCTGGGTTCAGTGTCTTGCCCAAGGACACTTCGGCATCTTCGAACTGCCAACCCCACGATTAGTGGATTAGTGGACAACCCGCTCTACCGACTGAGCCACAGCCGCCCATAATGATTATGTATGATCATTTATTTATTATTCATGATGATTTATAATCAAGTAAATGTATTCTAACTATATCTGATGAGGACATCACTGACGTTTTTGGAATATTTATTATTACTATTTTTTGGACTATTTACTATTTGCGTTTTGTACAATTTACCAATATAGGAAACCTGAGTGATGATTTAGAGAAGACATATCAGTTACACAGTGAAGCAGCTCTCTGTAGGAACACCCTGAAAAGATGTGATCAGTACACACACACACACACACACACACACACACTGATGTTGAATTTATTAACAAAACACACACAGGAATCCAGATCTTGTAACCTAAACACAGCTGGACTGTCTACTCTTCCCACACACAGGGCTGTAATAGTTACCTACACGTTGTTTTGGATCAATGCTACTTTACATGACTTCTTTTCATCTAGTTTGAAGCTATCCTGGTAGTAAACTTGTGTGCTGAAGTACACTATAGCACTTGGAATCAATTACTAAGAAGAATCTAATCAGATCAACCACACAGAACACTCTCTTAAAGGTATTCAAATGATACCATCATATCTCTTGTACCTTTACATTTACATTTATTCATTTGGCGGACGCTTTTATCCAAAGCGACTTACAAATGAGACACACTCTCACACCAATGGTAGCAGAGCTGCATGCAAGGTGCTAGCTTGCCATCTGGGGCAACTTAGGGTTCAGTGTCTTGCCAAAGGACACTTCGGCATGGGATCACCCGGGTCGGGATTCGAACCACCAACCCCACGGTTAATGGATTAGTGGACAACCCGCTCTACCGACTGAGCCACAGCCGCCCGTTATATACAGTGGTGTGAAAAAGTGTTTGCCCCCTTCCTCATTTCCTGTTCCTTTGCATGTTTGTCACACTTAAGTGTTTCGGAACATCAAACCAATTTAAACAACAGTCAAGGACAACACAAGTAAACACAAAATGCAATTTGTAAATGAAGGTGTTTATTATTAAAGGTGAAAAAAAATCCAAACC
>JAFFST010052152.1:110122-138660 GCA_022414735.1 Noturus placidus
ATTTACAAATTGCATTTTGTGTTTACTTGTGTTGTCCTTGACTATTGTTTAAATTGGTTTGATGTTCCGAAACACTTAAGTGTGACAAACATGCAAAGGAACAGGAAATGAGGAAGGGGGCAAACACTTTTTCACACCACTGTATATACCTTTAGTTATATGACTTTGATGTGATGTGATGTTCCTTTAAAACTCCTTAAAAAAAGTGAGTAATTGGATATTAAGGACTGCTGCTATCCCTTTGAAGATATGTTTACATTGTTGCTTGGATTTACCTGTACATTAGGCATTAGGATCAGGTTGAACACTGGATGTTTCCTTGGAACTTGTGCTTCAGTCATACAGAAACTGAGTTATCAAAGACAAAGCCAATCACACTCTTATTAACTGTGCTCTCATGTTGCGCTGAATGCTTCCTTGCATCGTGCCCATCTCTGCTCCCAGTGAGCACCCGGTGTGACAGTTAAAATCATCCCCTGGGCCTCAGTGCCCATGAACAATTGGTCCCACCAAATCCTCGGGTCAGCCAGACTAAGTTGTGTGATCTGGAGGGAATCTGTCTGCTCATGGATTCTCTTGGTTGTACTGGCAGGAAGTGAGGTGCATGTTGGGTAACCAGGTCAGTAAGGCCAGTGGCTTAAGCAGACAGAATGGGTTCTATTGTGTGCATTGTGAGGAGGAGGATTTGCCCTACAAATGAGGCAGTCTAGTGCACAGTAATGTGGCTGGATGTTTTTTTAATCGTGTCTGCATAAAATTGGGACATTTTTATAACTGAGAATACAAGGTTGAACCATTTATGGAGAGGCATCCTTACAAGGCTCATCACAAAAGAATTTAGAGTATACCCATGTGCACTTTAGTGTTAAATAAGTAAACTAGTATTTCAACCACACTCAGGCCTCCATGATCAGGTTATCTTTGTAATGAATATAATTTATAATAATATATAAATTGCAAAGATTACAATTTAACTTGAAGGTAGCTTTCTCTGCAGTGTTTGGTTGTCTTTATGTTGTGCTAGTTTTATTAGCCTGAGGTGTCTTTTAGGAAAATAAATAATCTTTCTTGAACTCAATCTCTTAATTATGCATATGGATTTATTTAAATGTCTGGGTCCTTCTGCAAGCCAGTGCCACAAAATATATATATTTTATCCAGACTAAAGTTACATAAGGGCCATTAAATAATTCTAAGCACTGGTTGTTGATCAAGTTCTTGACATAACTAGCTTTTATATGCTAGTGCTTGCAATGCCTCTGAGGTATGTCTCCTCCCATAGCTTCAATATTAATGTCTGACTGACAGTCTTCTTCCACCTGATGATTATGTATGAATAACTGAGTAACCAGTGGTTCATCTCTGTGTTCATTACTGTCAGCAAGAGGATTTGCTTACAGGGTACAAATACGGCAGAAGCAAACAAATAATCACAGTACACAGAGCTCAGTATAGTGCAGTTATTTTTGGTTTATATGAACATTATTGTAAATTAAATGAAAATGCATTGTTTTGGTAAAGTGTGTTACTGGGTAAGACCATTTAAACAACTTCATGCTGTTGTAAAAGTTCTATTTAAGTGTTGATTTTATTGAACAGGGTTTGCAGTGATTAGGCCTGGTTGTGTCTAATCCAACTGAACCCCATTAGGAATGCAGTTTCATAGATTTGGGGAATTAGTAACTACAGGGGCAAATAAATTTTCACACAGCCCCAATTGGTATTGGATAACATTTTTGCTTCAATAAATAACATTATCACTTAAAAATGATATTTTGTGTTTACTCAGGTTGCCGTTTGTTTTATCTTGGTTTTTTTAATTTCTGAAACAATTTAGTATGCGATATACACAAAAACAGAAGAAATCAGTAACTGTATATGTGCATATATGTGTCAGTATGCATAACTGTATCTGTGCACATCTGTGTATGTGTGTATACAGTGTGTAGCAGAATCAAGCTAACTTGTTAGCCAGGTTCTCTGGTTTCTTCCAACCTTTCAATAACATGCCGGTAAGTGGACTGGCAACTCTCAATTGCCCCTAGGTAGGTACTAGTGTGTGAATATTTCTAAGCAATTTATAAGCAATTACTCAAGATTAATTGATTAATTGATTTATTGTTTTAATCATATGTAGCAGGTGGTTATATGCTACAATTTTAAAATCATATGGGGTGTGATTATTATAGAAAGCAGGTGTAAAATTCTACAGATCACCATAAATGAGTGTTCACTCTGCACTGATTCACCATCAGATTATGTGTGTGTACACATACTTTTGTTCTATCAATTAAAATTGACTTAATTGGCTTAAATTTAGCCTTTGACTGTATTTCATATTAATGAATCTGTTGTTTTATCTTATCACAGTTAAATCGAACAATAGCATTTAGCCATTTTTGTTGACATTTAGTTAGAATTTATGCTTTCTACGCTACCCAGGATTTATATATATAGTATCTCACAAAAGTGAGTACACCCCTCACATTTTTGTAAATATTTGATGATATCTTTTCATGTGACAACACTGAAGAAATGACACTTTGCTACAATGTAAAGTAGTGAGTGTACAGCTTGTGTAACAGTGTAAATTTACTGTCCCCTCAAAATACTACTTTTATTGTTCTCTATTTGATATCACTTTGCTTGTATCTCTCATTTGTAAGTCGTTTTGGATAAAAGCGTCTGCTAAATGAATAAATGTAAATGTAAAATAACTCAACATACAGCCATTAATGTCTAAACCGCTCGCAACAAAAGTGAGTACACTCCTAAGTGAGTACACCCCTAAGCCACCATTATTTTCCAGCACTGCCTTAGCCCTCTTGGGCATGGAGTTCACCAGAGCTTCACAGGTTGCCACTGGAGTCCTCTTCCACTCCTCCATGATGACATCACAGAGCTGGTGGATGTTAGAGACCTTGTGCTTCTCCACCATCCGTTTGAGGATGCCCCACAGATGCTCAATAGGGTTTTGGTCTGTCGACATGCTTGGCCAGTCCATCACCTTCACCCTCAGCTTCTTTAGCAAGGCAGTGGTCATCTTGGAGGTGTGTTTGGGGTCGTTATCATGCTGGAATACTGCATACTGATCATGCTCTGCTTCAGTATGTCACAGTACATGTTGGCATTCATGGTTCCCTCAATGAACTGTAGCTCCCCAGTGCCGGCAACACTCATGCAGCCCCAGACCATGACACTCCCACCACCATGCTTGACTGTAGGCAAGACACACTTGTCTTTGTACTCCTCACCTGGTTGCCGCAACACATGCTTGACACCACCTGAACCGAATAAGTTTACCTTTGTCTCATCAGACCACAGGACATGGTTCCAGTAATCCATGTCCTTAGTCTGCTTGTCTTCAGCAAACTGTTTGCGGACTTTCGTTAGAAGAGGCTTCCTTCTGGGATGACAGCTAATTTGATGCAGTGTGCGGCGTATGGTCTGAGCACTGACAGGCTGACCCCCCACCCCTTCAACCTCTGCAGCAATGCTTGCAGCACTCATACGTCTATTTCCTAAAGACAACCTCTGGATATGACGCTGAGCACTTTCATTCAACGTCTTTGGTCGACCATGGCAAGGCCTGTTCTGAGTGGAACCTGTCCTGTTAAACTGCTGTATGGTCTTGGCCACCGTGCTACAGCTCAGTGTCAGGGTCTTGGCAATCTTCTTATAGCCTAGGCCATTGTTATGTAAAGCAACAATTCTTTTTTTCAGATCCTCAGAGAATACTTTCTCATGAGGTGCCATGTTGAACTTCCAGTGACCAGTATGAGGGAGTGTGAGAGCGATGACACCAGATTTAACACATCTGCTCCCCATTCACACCTGAGACCTTGTAACACTAACAAGTCACATGACACCAGGGAGGGAAAATGGCTAATTGGGCCCAATTTGGACATTTTAACTTAGGGGTGTACTCACTTTTGTTGCCAGTGGTTTAAACATTAATGGCTGTGTGTTGTTATTTTGAGAGGACAGAAAATTTACACTGTTACACAACCTGTACACTCACTACTTTACATTGTAGCAAAGTGTCATTTCTTCAGTGTTGTCACATGAAAAGGTATCATCAAATCATTGAATTGGATATGTTATTACACATTAATAACATTAAGATACATTAATGATACATTAACAGTGATTTGGGCAAAAAACTTTAAGAAACACGTTTCAAGGGACTTTTTTTAACAACCATGGAATGTGCAAAATACTAGGATCTCAAACAATCACATATGGATTGAAAAATGATGGATGAAAAATAATGAAAATTTGTATAGTGATATCAGCTCTGATGGTCCACATTTTGGAAATCATATTCATCTCATCATTATGGTTTTTTATAATTAACCTATCAAAGTGAAAGGGAGAGCAGACATTTTGGGCACTGGATCTCATATTCAGAGTCAGGCTATGAGGTGGTAATTGTGGGTAATGCAGGGTTGCAGTGGATAGCTGTGACCAGGCTATCTCTTGTCTCCTGAGCTGTATGTCTGGAGGCTCAACTCGGCCCTCACTGGAACCAGGTGGCCCTTCAAATTACACATAACTTTGCCCCTCTCTAACAGCTATTAATTGTAGGGTCTGAGGCTTTTTAAGTATCTTTCTATGTGTGTGTGTGTGTGTGTGTGTGTGTGTGTGTGTGTGTGTGTGTGTGTGTGACATGAGTGACGGCTTTCCTCTGGACCTACACTCCCCCTCATACACATACTCTCCCTGCCTTATTGTAGCCTTAAACATGAGCTAACAATCAGCTCTCAGTCTCTTTAATTTTCCTACTGCTCAAAGAGTGACTGCCAACAGCAGTAAATAACCTTTCTTTTAGTGTTTGCCAGTGGTGCTTTGAGCAAAATTCCGCAAAATTATAATGGTGTCGCCCCCCTATGGCCGATAGTCAGCATTGCAGGTGATTTCTCCATTTTTAAATACTAGTCGGTTCAAGGCTTATTTCTTTAGACCCCTTTTAGAAAGCTGATTTTTCAAATATGTTTTCTTATTAACAACAACTGAACTGTGATTTCAGGTGAATTTCAGGCTCCGATCAAGTTGTTGGATAGTTAATATCCCTAGCAAAACAGACATAAGCTGAATCAGTTTAGTTTGTAATCAGACCCTGGCTTTTAAAAATGTCCTCAAGGCTCCAGCACCACAGTCAAAAAGGAATTTTTAATTCAAACTTCTCCATTTTTAGACTTCAAAATGCTATCATTTTAACTATGGTTGAGCTTTGTGTAAAAAAAAAAAAAAAAAAAGCTGTATTTCGACTGTATTTCATTTAAGTTCAAGAAAGCCTGTAGATTTCAGAATTTCATATGGTAGGAAATTTCTAAATTTTACCACGTGAAAGGTTTTTCTCAGGCCGCCACACATACATTCTCATTATATGTTAAAGCAATCTTAGATTTAAGATCAACTGTCCAATTACAACTGTCCACTCCAAATCGAAATATAACTGATCCGAAAATTCATTTTTTAAATCTAGTCCTTGGATGGCGGCAGATATGGCATGATAAACATGACATTTTCCGTAGTAATAGAAATGATAATTGGAGATTAGTATATGCCATGTGGCAGGTTAGCATTTACTTTGCCATTAACAACCATGTGAAGTCAGGCAAAAAGTTCTGAGGTTGGTTTCAGTCATGACACAGACAGACCTACGGTATATATAACAAGAGCCAATTAGAGTTACATGGCACTCTTCTATCTTCAGGGCCATCATAACAGCATAATTACCTTCGTGATGTCTGGAAGACTCTTAAATACAGGTGCTCAGATGTACCCTCTAGAGCACACACATGACCTCCCACATTCCTTTTACTAATATTCACTGTATTTTCGTGCTCTGCATGAATACTTATTAAGGCCTGAACCTCATCGTCATATTTTTTAAGAAACTCCATCAGGTTGATTCGAATTGCAATAAACTGTTGCTGTAAGCATCGCAACAGATATTTTAAAAAAGGTGGTTGAAAGAAATGCTGCGTGCATCCAACCAATCAGTATGTTCAGCGCCAAAGTCCCATGCCCCAAAGTTCCTTAATGTTGAAACAGTATCACCTCCCAAGTAGGGACTTTGCGAGGGCTAAATATTTTACCCGGAACTTAATTTAGACTCTGGTTCCTGTGGTGGAAACACAACCAGTACCTCCAAAAGTCCCTAGTTCCTGGGGAAAGATCCTATGGTGGAAAAGTGGCAACTGAGAGTCATTGCACACATTGCACACAGTTGTGTGTGCCAGTGAGAAAGTAACATCCCTGTTTTTAATAGGTTTTCAAACACAGTATACAGTGCCCTCCACTTGTCACGCCACAGCAGTAAGGACGGATGCAGATGCACAATATAAGTTCAAACATTTTAATGAGGTACAAACAAAACAATAAACAAGGCTTACAAGAACCAGGACTATAAAACATGAGCTCGATGGATAAACCAAAACAACGCAAGACCACACGTGCAGTGCAGAACGTGACTATTTGTACATAACATGCTAATGAGACAAACGTGAATCAGGTGAACCAGACATAGGTGCAGTGGCTGATGGGAATCGTAGTATTATTCTTTTTCTGAAAAAAGAAGTGAAACTAATATTGGCACCCTTGGTAAATAAGAGCAAAAAAGGCTGTGAAGTATTGTCTTTATTGTTTAACCTTTTGATCTTTTGTTAAAAAAAATAATAATAATTGTTGTTAACAAAAATACTCTGTTCTCATGGATATCAAACAATTGCAAACAAAACACAGGTTTATAAAAAAAATACATGTCATTGTTAAGTATAGGTGTGCAACAATTTTAGTCAATACTTTGTGCTACCTCCCTTTGCCAACATAACAGCTCTGAGTCTTCTAGTATGATGCCTGATGAGGTTGGAGAATATATGGTAAGGGATCTGAGACAATTCCTCCGTACAGAATCTCTCCAGATCCTTCACATTTTGAGGTCCACTCTGGTGGATTCTCCTCTTCAGTTCACCCCACAGGTTTATTTTGGGTTTCATGTCAGGGGACTGGGATGGCCATGGCAGGATCTTGATTTTGTGATCAGTAAGCCATTTCTGTGTTGATTTTGATTTATGTTTTGTATCATTGTCCTGCTGGAAGATCCAACCTCAACCTTTTTAAGCTTTCTGGCAGAGGCAATTGGGTTTTCATTTAATATCTGTTGATATTTGATAGTCCATGATGCCATGTATCCTAACAAAATGTCCAGGTCCTCTGGCAGAAAAACAACCCCAAAACATTAAAGAGCCACCACCATATTTAACCGTGAGCATGAGGTCTTTTTCCATATGGCTACCTCTCTGTGTGTGCCAAAACCACCTCTGGTGTTTGTTGCCGAAAGCTCTATTTTGGTTTCATCTGAACATAGAACCCAATCCCATTTGAAGTTCCAGTAGTGTCTGGCAAATTGAAGACACTTGAGTTTGTTTTTGGATGAGAGTAGAAGCTTTTTTCTTGAAACCCTTCCAAACAACTTCTGGTGATGTAGGTTCAGATTGTACTTTTGGAGATTTTCTGACCCCAACTAACTTCTGCACTTCTCCAGCTGTGATCCTTGGAGATTTTTTTGGCCACTCGAACCATCCTCTTCACAGTGTGTTGAGACAATATATACACACGTCCAATTCTAGGTTGATTCATAACATTTCCAGTTGAATGGAACTTCTTAAATATCATCCTGATGGTGGAA
The DNA here is from genome assembly GCA_022414735.1 of Noturus placidus. Classification (NCBI taxonomy): domain Eukaryota; kingdom Metazoa; phylum Chordata; class Actinopteri; order Siluriformes; family Ictaluridae; genus Noturus; species Noturus placidus. The sequence continues at coordinate 117,819 of JAFFST010052152.1, forward strand.
ATGGCTATTTTCAATGCTTGTGCTATTTTCTTATATCCACTTCCCATTTTGTGAAGCTCAACAACACATCACAGCTATATTTCTTGGTCTTGCTCATTGTTATGAATGACGAAGGAATTTGGCCTATGTGTCACCTCATATTTTTACCCCTGAATATTTATTTATTTATTAATTTATTTATAAACCTGTATTTTGTTTGATTTTTTTTTAACAAAATAGCAAAAGGTTAGACAATTTTTTACAGCCTTCTTTGCTCATATCTACCAACGGTGCCAATATTAGTGGAGGGCCCTATACATACCATTTAACAGCATATGGCCACACTGAATATTTGCTCTGTTCTTATGTGTTTCTTTTTTAATGTCAGGGTCAGCCTGGTCCTTTAGGAAGATCTGGCCCCACTGGACCTAATGGCTTTATTGGGGCCCCAGGGCCTATTGGACCTAAAGGAGAAAGAGGGCATGGTGGGCACTCAGGACCATCTGGACCCAAAGGAGACAAGGTAAAGTTATATCTATATCATACACAATGTGGAAAAAAAGGCAGTTGAGTACAGGTGTTGTATGTAGAAGTCTGTTCAGTGCAATTTTTTGTCCTTGTTTTCAACAGGGTCCAGTAGGTGTTCCAGGTTTTCCAGGTCTCGATGGTATTCCTGTAAGTTTCAAGTTCTCCCATTTAATCAAAATAGCTAAAATTCACTAGCTTCTAAGTGGCTTGGGAAGTTTTTCTAACCTGGAATTTGGCACTCAATCTGCTCTATTTCAAATAAATTTCACAGATTCTTCTATTGTAAATCATTTGACTGCAAAAAAAATCACAAAACTAATGTGATATCTGTTGAGTAACCACCTTCTTTCTATCAGACTCTGCTACACTGATAATCATCACGAGATATGTCTTCATAGTCGCAGCAGTTCTGAGGTCTAACATTTGGATTAATGTAATGTTGAAACAGGGTCACCCAGGCCAGGAGGGACCAGAGGGACTGCCAGGAGCAGACGGTTGTAATGGCACACGAGGTGACCCTGGTTTCCCCAGTGGCTTTCCTGGGATACCTGGTAACCCTGGATCTCAGGTAAGTATGTAGAACAATAAGCAGTAAGGACTTGCTGTTGTTATTTAGAGACATGAATGGCCAAACATACATCAGACTGTATTACAAAATTCCGTCACAAAGTGTACATTATGTTGTACATTTTGTTAAGTGGAAAATAGATTAGAAGTGTCATTTCAGTTAATTACGATAATACTGGCAAGGAATTCCCAATAGATTATTTCTTACACTATTTCTAGGGATCCTTCAGAAACCACACTGATGGTTGGCATAAAGTGTAAAGAATGTTACTGAAGAACATGTGTAACACTTGTTAAACATTCAGTAGCAACGATCATGGTTTTGCAACATGTTGGATAGAAACAAATCACATAGAAACAAATCAACTCATTGCTACATCTTCATTTCCCCCTGATAAGTCACTAAGCTGCTGCTGTTCATGAACTGTTCCCAAAGAGTTTCTAGTCATAGAGCAGTTCAGTGTTAACTCTTAACTCTTCTTCTATTCTATAGCTTCTAAATATTAGCTGGTTTAGGGTATATTAACATCACATGACAGTCTTGATGTTTTAATTGTCTTTGTATTAGGGGTTACGTGGTGTCAAAGGGCAAAAAGGAGAACCACGGTTCATTTCTACAACCTCGGTAACTCAGCACCTTACTGTACACTTCTCATTTTACTGACACACTCTTAATGTAATAGTTCATTAAACTTAATATCTGAAGCCAGCTGTGTTAATTATTGTGATCACAAGCCAGTGACATGCACATACACACACATTAAACACAGACAAGTGTAGCCCAAGGTAACACAATTTTGCATTGTAAAGAGCAGAGACCCAAGCTATCATTTTATTCCCTGACATGGTGAGCTACCAGTGCTCTTTTAAAGCTATTTTATGCGGATATACTGTACAGTATTTGTTTGCCTAATGCATACAGTACCTTAGTACAGTGGTTTTCAAAGTGGGGGCCGGGGCCCCCTTGGGCACCAGGGGGCCTCAACAATTTTGTATGAAAAAAAATTCTCACTCTCAGGCAACCACACACACACACACACACACACACACACACACACACACACACACACACAATCAATTCCTAATGTAATGGAATGTAAATATACAAGATGTAATTATTAATAAAAAAGGGGGATATATTCAGAAGTCTGTGTTTTTAATGTGTTTTAAAGAGATCTTGCAAAAGGGGGGCCTCGGTCAAATGTTAATGCCATTTTGGGGGCCTTGCCCTGGAAAGGTTTGGGAACCACAGCCTTAGTATTTTAGAGAACCAGTTTCAACTTTGTTCTGACTTATATTTGCAATTCACAAAAACTGTCTTAGTCTATCCTTCTTTCTCTTTTTGTATGTTTCTCTCTATCTCTTTAGGTTCCTGTTGGTCCTGTTGGTGAACGTGTAAGGGTTTAATTACATATGCTGACATTTAAAACAAATTGCTTCTTTTTTTTTTTTTGTCATCACAGCATTTTTCAGTTTAGTTATCCAACAGGTTCCATATAATTTTTGATCTTTTGCTGAATTAAATGGCAGGATTGCAAGAAAGGCTAACTCAACACCTTACTGGGCTATGAAGTCGCTCACACACCAGAATTTACACTATAACTCACCTTTTATCCAATATTTGCTGCTACATGGAAATCATTCATATGGTAGTGCTTAGTTTAGTGAACATAGAAAGGAACTTAATCATCAAAAAGTAATGCAGGAAAATAAAGCACAATAAGGAAATGACTGCCACATCTCAACTCACTGTATTAGAGGCAGAGGAAACCACTTACATCTGTCCAACATGATTTGTCCTCTAGGGTTTTCCTGGTCCAGTCGGCCTCCCGGGTCCCGCCGGCCCCATCGGTTTACCTGGATACCCTGTATGTATCCTACTTCAATGTGTGTGTTTGTTATATACCCTGAATGCACATACCACATCCTAGTAAATAAAAACAAAAAAATGGAGGTCCCATGTAATAATATCTACTGACATCCTTTTATTTTTCTTTCTTTAGGGACGTCCTGGTCCTCCAGGTCCTCCTGGGCTAACTGTAAGTTGCAATCTGGCATGTAATGCAGCATTTTAAAGTTGATGTAGGTGAAGATGAAATTTCTGATGATAAATCTTATCTAAATTACAGAAAACATTTTTTTTTAATTACAGACATCAGAGTCTTGACATTTGGTTGGATAGTGTTCAGCATTCTCGTAGTTTTACTTTGTTTGAGTAGCTTCTCAAGAAGTGTTTGCATAAATTCAGGTACTTTGAGATGCTGTAAGTAGCAGGCAACATATTTAAATACTGCAGAATATTTCTGATGCATACTATAAACAAAGTAAAAAGATTACACAGGATTGCATTTTATTTGTAATTAATGCTACTCTCTCTCTCTACTGTTTCATGGATGTTAGATCGTGAAATGGATATGCCTCTAAAACAGATTAATCTACTGAATTGTCAACATTTCTGCTTTATTTTATAGGGACACCCTGGTCAGGGTTATGAAGGAGAGAAAGGAGAGAAGGTATTTCCATTTCTCCCGTGTCAATTCATTCTCTATTCCCATGTAAAACCACAGTATTTCTGTATTTCATAAACTAAATCTGTATACGACAATATATAGATGTAAATGGCGCACTTATATAGCTCTTTTATCCAAAGTGCTGTACACTGTGTCTCATTTACCCATTCACACACAAATACCAATGGTAGCAGAGCTGCCATGCAATGCACTAACTTGCCATGGGGAGCAACTTGGGGTTTAGTGTCTTGCCCAAGGACACTTCGACATGTGGAGTCATGATGGCTGGGAATCGAACCGCCAACCCTATGATTAGTGGACAACCTGCTCTACCAACTGAGCCACAGCCGCCCACTACAGGGCCCTCCACTAATATTATCACCCTTGGTAAATATGAGTAAAGAAAGCAGTAAAAATTTGTCTTTATTGTTCAACAGGCAGTTTAGTTAGGTAGTTTTAGTTATAACCATGTAATGATTAACTAAATCTGACAGCACCTAGTGACAATAAAATCTAAGTATAAAAAAACATTATTTGTCTATAATTTACGGTTAGTCAAATATTTTGTAAGTTTTACACTGTGATGGCAGATTGATGTGTGCTATATGTGGTATGTTGGGTTAATATTGACCCATATGTCAAGCATTTAAGGGTTAAGGGATAATTAGTGCCAATAAGAGTGTGAAAGTGAATAAAGTCAATGTCACGCTAAGAGACAACATTAGCATTCTTTCATCATGCAACTTTCCTCATGTAACATTTTTTTAATTCAATTACGCTAAGACAACCTTATATTACTTATTAAATCATGCTGGAATGGAGCCATTTTCCTCCCTGAACCTCTCCCACCATACACTAATCCACCTTTATTTTATTTGTCTTTTATATAAAGTATGTTTCCTCATACAGAGATGGAAACGCGAGTCTGCGACTTGGACTCAAGTCACACTTAAGTCATAAAACAAATGACTTGCGACTTGACTTGGACTCATGAACAACGGACTTGACTTGACTTGGACTTGAAGACAGACAGTATGAAAAACCCAAGTCATTTTGGTTTAGTATTTGCAATTACATTCTCTCCATTACCCCACATGACAGCATCAAAAACCACATTTTTCTATTCATTCCTCATTCATTCCCTATCAGTATGTGCTGCAGCAGCAAATATTACAATTCAAATCTAAACACACCAAGCCAGCATTATTATATACACGCGTGACGCATCTGAAGGTGCATGTTCATCACCCATTGGAAAAGATACAGAGAGAGAGCTATTAAGCCATCAAAGCCTTTGTAGTCACACTTTCTCTTCCTCAGCTTGTTGCATTCTTTCTGTTTCTCTCTCATCACTTCTTCACCCACTCCTTCATACACTCTCTGGCTCTAATGTGTGCTCTTTGTTTGTTGTGGATCTCAGGGCGATGCAGGTCTGCCGGGACTCAGGGGTGCTCCAGCTGCTCTGTTAGGATCACCAGCTATAAGCACAATCAGCAAAGGAGAAAAGGTAACAACACAGGGGATAGTCATGTCAGCCCAGGGAGGGGCTCTGCCAGGGTGAGAGTGATGCATTATGGGAGAAAAGCTGGCCAGAGTTACAACTGAATCCTTGGCCATTGAGCTACTGATCAATTATTGGCTATAGTTTAACGTTAACATAACACAAAGTATTTAAGAAATACAGTTTATCAATCAAAGCCTTGGTTACGCTCCCTGTCTTCGTGAAACTCCATCTCAGCCTGGCCTCCCCAACCCCGCGAAGGGTCACAGCTTTTAAAACTCCACTTCATACCCACATCCCTAAAACCCTCACCACAACACCAACTTGCCCCGTCGTCTCCGCATCCATCCAGCCATCCTTCCCTGTATAAAAACTCTCTCTTCCTTAGTTACCGCATCCAGGGAGACGTGGGCCTGCCCGGGGACTCAGGCCGCCCACTAGTCAATGGAGTTGTGGAGTTTGTTGGATTTCCACAAGGAGACAAAGGAACTCCGGTTTGTGCGATGACGCTGCTCAGACAGATCAAGTGGCCAAGGATGTGATGGAGCCAGAGAACACCCTCTTCCAACAGTCCCATCTACATTTTTTCCCCATCACTCATCACACTAAACCCTTCCGAGGCTTGAACACTAGCCCACTTCTCCCACTAATTACTGATGTTCATGTTAGAGATGTTATTGTATTTGTTTCAGTTCTCAGCAATAGGATTAACAGTTTTATCAGTTATGATGTTTTTTTTAAGATTTTGTGGGAATATTAATCATTTTACATGTTTATTTTACAAAGTGCACTCTAGTATATTTCAATCCTGTCCAGCTGAATGGTTTACTTATTTTAAAAAACTATATATTTAACACACTTATATTTATATTTAATACTTGTATTTTTTTGTTTTTTGGCATATGGGCTGATCACTTTATTCATACCTTTACACCCTTGTCCCTTTTCATTACTTTGTCTCTCTGTCTGTTGATCAGGGTGATATTGGCCCTCCTGGTGCTACAGGACCACAAGGACCCCGAGTAAGTGACCAATTACAGTTCATATTTTCTTAGTTTAAACTCTGTGATCTCTTCTGGCTACAATGGCTTGCTTGCTTATCATTGTAATTTAAGATTACAGTGATTTACAACTTGTGTGTAACAGGAAATGGTCAATAATATACATACAGTACAGTATATTATGTAACATTTATTTACTGTTCTATAAATTTTGTACATATATGGGAAGTTGAGTGGCTTGTTTGAAAAAAAAAGATTTGGCACTAATGACAGCCTGCCACATCCTATACACCAAAACTCTCATTCTCCCCATTTACAGGGCCCATATGGCTACAAAGGGGAACGTGGAGAGAAGGGAATTCTCGGATTACCTGGTGCGAGGGTAAGTTTTGTTCCAGTGTCTCTAGGTAATAAAGTATTTTCTTAACTGTTAATGTCTGATATTTGAATGATAGGTAAATGCACAGTTGGTTGAGTGTTTACTGTCAGCTTAATTATTTCATTTTGTAGGGTCCTCCTGGGTTTAATGGACCGCTGGGAGAAGATGGCATAAAGGTAAGACATAGTAATGCCTATACTTCAACTGTGCCATTGATACTTCACTAGTGGAAAATAATCATTGCTATTTTTATCATAGGGGTATCGTGGGAGCCCTGGTCTCTTTGGATTATCAGGAGCTCCAGGCCCTAAAGTGAGTATGAAGTTAGGTGTAGTTGAGATTAGAAAAAGAAAAAAACTACAAATTTTAAATTTGATTGAAAAGAGATTAAAAAGAGAAAAAGAGAAGAGAAGGAGGTTTTTCATGACTTCAGGCAAAATGAACCAAAGACCCACAAAAGTCTTTCTTTGGGGAGGACAATTTTAGGGTGTTTTAAACTGTGCAGTTCATAATGTTTGAATGAACAGTGTAAGAATGAATACAACATTTCTGTACAGTGATGTGCAGAATTTACATAAGTGTGGCATGTTGAGGTTAAATACTGTCCCTTGGGTCATTTCTTTGTAGGGTTACAGGGGAGAATCAGGGCCACCAGGGCCAACTATCTTAATTGGTGAACAAGAATCATTTGTACAAGGTAACTGCTATTTCTCACTAGCACTTCTATTCATGCATTAATGTTTAGATGCACTAAAACTTGTAAATAAGACACCTCTCCTGAATTCATGTACAGGTCCTCCAGGTGATCCTGGTTTTGATGGCGTTCGAGGCCCAATTGGAGATGCAGGCTTACCAGGACATCCTGGACCTCCAGGTGACCCTGGATCTTCATCCTTGCAACCAGGTGACAGTGATACAATGCCATGTACAGAGATATCACAATTAAACTAAACATGGAGGTGCAGTCAGCTGTAGACATTATCATGTATCCCTTATTTTCATGCAGTATTACTTACTGTAAATTTATGTCTTCCTTCAGGTACTCCAGGCTTTCCTGGCTTCCCTGGTATTAGTGGAATTAAGGGAGAGAAGGGAGACCAAGGTCAACCAGGCAACAGCCCTGTCGGTTTGCCTGGAGACAGAGGGTTACCTGGACCTCCAGGTCCACCTGGACCTCGAGTCATAACTGAAACAAGTAAGTTTTTTTTTTACTTTTTACTGATAGATTTCCTTTTCCAGTTTTTGAAGTAGAGTTTTTAAGCAACACTAGGAAAACTTTATGTCTTTATGTCAGCTATAAAGTCTAATGTGTCTAATTTTAATATGTTTAGCTGTATTTTAGGGATGGAGGATACCTAAATAAATTATTTTTTTTTATTTTTATTTATTTAAAAAATTAAATATTCCATACATATTTCATAATTTACTTTCTAAATATGAATTATGGCATTCTATAAATGTTCAGATAATTAATAATAATAATAATTTATCAATTTGTATAGCGCTTTTTTACAATGGTACATTGTCTCAAAGCAGCTTTACAGAAATATAATTTTTACATTTACAAGCAACTTACTAATGAGACACATTCACACACCAATGGTAGCAGAGCTGCCATGCAAGGTGCTAGCTTGCCATTGGGGGCAACTTAGGGTTCAGTGTCTTGCCCAAGGACACTTCGGCATGGGATCACCCGGGCCGGGATTCGAACCGCCAACTCCACGGTTAGTGGATTAGTGGACAACCCGCTCTACCGACTGAGCCACAGCCGCCCTATAAAGAATCACTTGCACCTTCAAATTACAGTGTTTGCATTGGCTGGGAATAGAACCCAGGTCAACTGCTTGGAAGGCACCCATGCTCACCACTATACCACCAATGCTATATGCTATATGATATGCAGATCAGTTGTGTTATTTTAGACTTAGGTCCAAAAGCATGGGTGGACATTTTAGGTGTAAAAGTGACACTAATATTACACACGCTGATTGTTTTTTTTACTCTTTGGTAAAGATGAATTGGTTGGGCCATGCTTTGTGGTGACTAAAGGTCAAATAATACAAGGTAGTCTGTTTTTAGTGGGCATGCTGCATAGTAATAATGCAAATAAACTGCTCAGTAAAACATTTTTTTCTCATTATGACCAAAAAGTATATAGATGATCAACCATAAAATATTTAGATGATCTCATAACCAGTCTATATTCTTACTCCAAAACATGCTTCATTGAGTGTCTACCTCATGCACGGAAACTGAAATAGGTAGGACACCTTTGTTAAAGCATGGCTTGATATGTTTTAAGACATAAAGACTTCAATCTCTGAGTCAATGGAAAGAGATACTTTCATTGGATAGGTCTACATAAATCGTGCTTTATGTATTTATCTTACAACTATGATGTTGCTACCATACATTTCCAACATATAATTGAAAAAAATGAACATTTGAGTTCTATACAGACATTTGACCTCTGAACTTAATACAATTTCAAAAGACATAATGATTATGACAAAGTTTAACACATGGGATAATTTGTTATTTTGCCAAATCAACTGATGTTGCCTTGCCACTTGTCAGCTCTGTTTCCTGGTGACAAGACTGGAACACCAGGTGTAAAAGGCAGGAGAGGTCAACTGGGAGCTAAAGGTTTTAAAGGAGGCAAAGGTAAGGACTCTTGTACTTAAGAAGTCCACAGACATGCTTGGAAAAGAACTTGGATTGAGTCTAATGTCCTGGATATACATATGTACATGGTTTGAATTGTAGGTTGTCACTTTTTTTGTAGGTGAAGTTGGACTTTGTGATTGCTTTGGTGAAGACATCTCTGGCAGAGAGGGACCTCAAGGATTTCAAGGGCTCCCCGGTTTTACGGGGCTCAATGGGCAGAAAGGAGAGGTTGGTGACCCAGGACCTCCAGGACTGTATGGACCACAAGGGCCAAGTGTAAGTGACATGAACCAATAACCGCTATTAAAGTTGGTAGCATATCATAAGGCATGGATCAAAGTCAAGTTATAAAAAGTGTGCTGCTAATGTGAACTGCTCTTCAGAATTGCTACCAATCATGCCTAATGTTGCGCCTAACATTGTGCTTATTTTAAGGGTCGTCCTGGAGAGCGTGGCTTTACTGGGACTAAAGGAGAGAAAGGAAACCCTTATTATGCTGCTAGACGAGGACAGAAGGGTGACATTGGTCAGCAAGGGCCTGCTGGTCCTACAGGTGACATCGGCCAACCTGGAAGAAATGGAGCCGCTGGTTTTCCTGGAGCGCCAGGACCACCGGTAAGTGGATAGAGTAGTAATCAGTGAAGTATCCAAACAGCTCTTCTTGCCAGTTAGACACAAATGTTGTGTCTTTACTTTCTGTCTCTTTCGCCCTATAGGGAGATGCTGGTTTTAGGGTGATTGGAGACAGAGGTTATCCTGGATCTCCTGGTTTGAAGGGTCGCCCTGGTGCACCCGGTGACCCTGGAATTGGCTACCCAGGCAGCGCTGGTGCTAGAGGACTTCCAGGCAACCCAGGTATCAGTGGGCCTCTAGGGCTATCTGGACCTCCAGGACCACCAGGTAAGTTCTAAATCAACTGGATGGATGGATTTGCCCACATAGTGAACAGAAAACGCATGTATTTGTATCTTTGTGAATGTTGATACAGATATAAAGTATACTATATGTATACATAGGATAAATTCATATACATATGTATACATGTATAAATATGCACATGCATGTCCATGTGTACATAACAATGGTCTTTTTTTTTTTCATAAACAGATTCTCTCACTCAAATATAACTTTATACAGTTCACCAGGAAGCGGTGAAAAGTGCATCTCTTGATATATAATCTCTTGTAATTCGCTATATGCTTCTCTCCTAAAATAGAAGCCTATTTTCTAATTAAATAAAAAATATTACCTCCATAAAATTTACTCAGATTATTTAAAAATATCAAAATGTGACAAACATTTCTAAATAAATTTACAACCCCAATTCCAAAAAAGTTGGGACACTGTAAAATGTAAATAAAAACAGAATGCAATGATTTCCATATCTCATAAACCCATATGTTATTCATAATACAATATAGAATACATATCAAATGTTTAAACGGAGGAAATGTACCATTTTAAGGAAAGGTGGAAAAGGTGAATTTGATGGCTGCAACACGTCTCAGAAAAGTTGGGACAGGGGCTGCAAAAGGCTGGAAAAGTATTTGTTAAGAGGAATTAACAGAATTATTAAAAAGCCTAATGTTGTGCTTGGAAAAATATATAAATAAAAATAGTTCAGATGGCTGTTAATTTGTTTTTACTCGTTCTTCTCGGTTGATGTCTTTTTCTATTCAAATAAAAAAGCATTTTTGTCTTAACAAATTCTGTGCTGCTTTACAGATCAATCCAAATCAATTAGGCACCAAAAAATTACTGTTAAAAATGACTTTGGTCAGGGTGGAATAGGGGTAAATAATAATTAGCAACTTCTTCTAATTGTATGTGTTTCTGTGTCCTTGTACATGCATATGTGCAGATTTCTTTTCTCACTCTGCTTGTGCTAACATATTTTCTTACTTGATGGTTGAGCCATTGAGAGTTTGGGTGAACTAGCATCAAGACAATTAACATTAAATTTCAACTAAAATTCCCTCACACTCAGTCTCTCTCTAAATTGGAACTGTGCAAAAATGTGACTTTGCTATGCTTTAACAGATCATGCCTGATTTACTTGGATAATCTTTTTATTATTATTATTCCTTGCTAATGATATAATCTTCTCCATGCTTATGCCTTAAAATGATTTGATGATGCACCCTGAGTGAAATGATTGATGGAATGATTAACTGCATCTCTTGCTATTTCTCTTACCCTTGCATGTCTGACTAGGTGACAGCTGTGGGCAGGTGGGGCTTAATGAAGCCTCTTTCACAAAGGGAGGTGAGGAGTCCAGAGCTGTAGCTATAGTAGAAAGTTGTTCAGGCTGACTGGACCAGACATCTCAAGCCTGGCCTTCACTGGCATCACTTATTTTAAACCATGCGTAAGCTGTCTGCTCCAATCAGCTCTTGCCCTTTCTTGGTGAGGTGTCCAGTTGAATAGCAGGGGCACCTGTTGGATATTCTGGAGTAAGCTGGAGCCACAGCCAGTGGACAGGATATACAGCGGGTGGGGTAAAGAAAAAGAAAAGACAGAGTATAACAGAGCATGGACGACACTGTTGGTTTTTGCTGCCTGCTACACTTGACTTGACTATGTTTGTTCTGCCATCAATGCTTTGTGTCTTCAGCTTACGCCGGTGCATACAACAAGTGCACACAATGACAGTGCATTGGCTCTTATTGCCCAATCAGCTAACAAAGCCTGGTGCATGTGATCAACCCTGTTATGCTGTACACTGCAGGGGATATAATAAGATTGGCAGGTATCTTAGTATCCCACATGATTTCACTAAAATAGAATAAAATTGAATTTATTTAATTTATTGCCGTGGCCATACAGAGTTAGTAATAAAAGCTGATGTATTCAGAAATTGTTGAATAAATATCAGTTCAAATATTAGAGAGATATCAGCAGAGAATTATCTCAGCAAACATAACACAAGAAAGTGTTGCCAAAGATTTAAAATGGTTTTTGTAAAAAAAAAAAAAAAAAAAAAAAAAATTAAGTATGTGTATATACAGTAAGTGATGGGTTTTATTTAAGCTGGTCTAACGATTACTCTCTTTTTCTTTTTTCTCAGGAACATTTATAACAGTATTTAAAATATTTATCACAATAATTTTAGGATGACACTAAATTATATTAAGACATAGCAAATTTAAATACAAGTTAAAATAACTTTAACTTGACTGAACATTTTCATATCCTGTCAGAACTTTGTTCTTGATGAGGATTTACAAATTATTTCCTTTTAAATTTCCTTTTCTTTGCCTTTTGTAAAGTTAAAAGTCGGTAACAGTGCTGTTTTTAAAAGTTGCTTTGGAAACAGTTGGTGCCTCATGTCAATGATTTGAGCATGTATCTGATGATCATATGAATCCCCACAGGACTGTCACTGCCCTGCATAATTCCCGGAGAACCTGGTAGTCCCGGTTTCCCGGGACTGCCTGGAGTGCCAGGTAATTCTTTCCATCGTGATTTGTAATTGATCAAAAAGATGAAGAAAAAAGATGAGGATTGTCCTGTAAGTAGGTGCTACCAGACCCAGTTATTATAAGTAAATGTGTGTGTGGTTAGGCCCAAAAGGAGAGCCAGGTCCACTAGGACTAAATGGAAAACCAGGTGCTGATGGGTCAAAAGGTCAGAGAGGAGATCCAGGCAGTGGAGGTCAACCCGGACCACAAGGTATGATCCTAGTCAACATTTAGAAAATATGACACAAAAAAGGACTGCTTAATACATATCAACCCTCTTCAGACCAAAACATCATGCACCATTATTCCCACAGAAGATGGAACAGAATTTAAAATTTTTCAAATGGTAACAAATGGTAATCATAAGTTAAATGTGCAGTTTGGCCATTTTCAATGTGTATATAGTCTTATAATTTATGCTTTTTGACTGAGAAGTTAGCTCTGCTCCTAGCCAGAATAGAGCACCTCACACTAAAATATTTTGTACATTTAAAGTATTTATTTTACAGCAAAATAATGTTTTATTGTTTTACTGCAAAAGATTAGGCAGTTAAAGCAGTGCATTAAAATACCAGAAAATGCCCTGCATTGTTGAATATCTAATGTTTTTGTAGGGGTGAAAATAATAAAAATCTGCAAATTAGTAGATTAATTAATTTCATGCCCTTTATTTTAGTGGCTTTATTTAGGCGAATACAAACCCTGTTTAAGTTTAACTTTATATGGAGGTAAAAACTTTGGTTTCGTAAAGAACTGAAATTCATTGTTTAGTGTGAGTGATTTCAGTGGTGGAGACGGTTGAATCACTACATGACTAGTTGAGGTGGATTTTGTGGCTCAGTGGTTAATGCTTTAAGTTACAGTGTTCAAATCCCAGCACAGCCAAAATGCCATGGTTGGGTCCTTAAAAATATCCTTAAACTTTTTCTCAGTTGTATCCTGCCTCAATTTTAAGTTGCATTTTTCAAGCATCAGCCAAATGAGCAAATTGGATATTAAATTATGTGTTATTATATACTATGTAAGACATAACAGTACTTCATGGTAAATATGTTTTACAGTTATTTACTGTAAATGTAAGTATTTTACTGGCAAGTTGGCTGCCAGGAGGTTGCTGTAAATTTTACAACAAATGTATTGCTTGAAAGCCAACTCATGAGGCATACTCACTTTCAAAACAGTGGGGGAGGGGCAGTTGTGGGAAGAAGAAGGCTTGTCAGTGTTTTTAAATGACAAAAGGAAATTACATTGTGACAAAACTATATTATATTTCTTTAACACAATGGGTTTTACAGGCTTCCCTGGACCAAGAGGAGATCCAGGTTTACTAGGCACTATAGAAAATGGCCGTCCAGGTTCTCCTGGAAATGATGGCCGTCCTGGGTTGCAAGGAGCAAAAGGAGAACCTGGCGAAGCTTTAGGGGTGGTTCCAGGAATACGCGGACTTCCAGGACAACCAGGAGAGCTTGGAGACAAGGGCGAACGAGGCACTCCTGGATTATCAGGCGGACGTGGTAGGTATAATGACGTCATCTCAGATTACTTATTACTATTACTTAGTTTTCAGTACTGCAGTTATGAATTAAATTTTCCCTTGTAGGTTTTGATGGATCCAATGGTAACCTAGGTGTAAAGGGTGAGCGTGGTGCCAATGGTTTCCCAGGACTTCCAGGGCCACCAGGTCCACGGGGAGTGAGTCCTTCTGAAGTAAGTGGACCTCGTGGGCCACCTGGCAATCCTGGATACCCTGGACCTGCAGGTGAGAAAGTGATCAAGTAGATGATTATTCTTTTATTCACTGGAATATTAATTTGCCCATCTGCTATCCTGGATGTTCCTATGGACCTTTGTCTTGTCTTTTGAGAAAATTGGCTGCTCTATATTATAGGTTTCAGCAATTCAGTCTACTGATAAAGATACTCATAAAGAATTTTAGTGAATGCATCTCTGTTTGCATTTTTGTGCACGTCACGGCTCTTTGTCTTGTACTGTTGTTAGATAATCATCTCTAGGGTTAGCTCTACCAAAACATTTGGTTAAATACATCAGGGATGGTGTTTTTTTTTTTCCCGAGCCAGACAAAGGAGAGTTTACAAAAGAACAACTATGGTGATGTAGGATGAAGTAAAGTAATGTAAAATAAGCTGAACTAATGAAAAGTAAAGTAAGAGAGAAATCACTTATTTTCCAGCAGAGCTGGAGGTGTAATAATTATAATGTCCTATTACTTCTCATCTCTTTGTCAATGCATCGTCCTCTGGACTCTTTCACACAAATACATCTCATATCATCCCTCTATTCTGTCAATGTCCTCTCTTTCTCTTTCTCTGTCTCTTTGTCTCTCTCTGTCCCCACCTCAATCATCTCCAACTTCCCATCCCTTCCATTTGTGGTGTCTTGCTCCTCTGTTCTTGGTGCTGGGTCAATACTCTAGGCTGTCAAGGTGAGAAAAGTTATCATATCAACCCACTACTTCTTTATAGAGCTAATTTTTATTTTCTAATAAATATTTTCTTAGTTTGCTCCAGAAATTAGAGCATCTGAACTTCCTAACCAAAGCACCTAGTGAAAAGAATTGTGCTTTGCTGCTTTATTAAGCTGTGGAGAGAGATACTGTCCACTTTCTATACCATTCCAGTTTCCCATCAGCAAATCCTTTTTGGTGATAATAATTAACATTAACATAATTTATAATCCATTACACAATAAAATTCTTTGTTTGTCTCAAGCTGTCCTGGCCATGTATTTTCATTTATCTATCAAGCTTGGGTTGGTATAAATCATGCGAGGTGTATGTTCTCATCCATCATTTAAATGAGTGTGTATATGTGGTTGTATATACGGTATGTATGTTCATGATGAGCAGTTGCCAGTGTTAAAATTTGCACTAATTCCATCAAGCAGTACTAATATAGCCAGACTCCACCCATCTGCTGCACTGCTATAACCCTAATCTGCTTGTGTGACGTTAACAAACTCATCCAACTGCAAAGCAGTATTTACAGAGATTTCTAGAACCTGATTAATTTCTCTAATATAATCTAATATTTCAAAATGTGCATATTTATTATTGTTTCTTTATATTAGCATTTTGTCTTTGTTCTAGTAGCATTTATTTCTGATGTGCAGTAAATAAGAGTTAATTATTTGAAACCATTTTATTGACGTGAATGTTTGAATGAATAAATGTGATGATGAATGAAGAAGGGTCTTTCTGCAGATAATTGGGAACTTTGTAAGTGAGATAGGTGGGTGTATCATTTTGTGGGTAGACAAAGTTTTATGAAGGTTATAAACCTTTATGAAAACATGTCAGGTTAGCTCATTTGAAAATTTGTTCAAATGACTCAAAATCTGCCATCTTAAAGATTTCCCTATATGGTCTTAAAGACATATTTTGCGGTGTGTGGTCTCCAGACAGAACACATGGAATAACGTGCTTGTGTGTATCTGTGTGAGTGGCTAATGTACCTTTGCAATAAAGATTTACGGGCACAGTGTTAGATGTCATATAAATGTACAATTACTAGATGGTTGAAGGTGATTTCTGTATAGGACAAATTACTGGAACATTCTGGTTTCCTGAATAACATTACTATTAGGTGTAGGAAATATCACATAAACACACTTCTAAGCATGTAGATGATCATTTTGTTGTGAACCTTTTAAGAATATGTCAGTAGTAAATCCTATCAATTTATTGGCTGACTGAAGGCTCATCTTCATCTTCAAGTGTGTTTCAGCTGATGCTATTACAGTACAAATACAATATGAATTGAGAGGTGTTTGACCCTCATGTATGTGGTCTCCAAGGTTTTCCAGGACTCAAGGGTACAAGAGGAGACCCAGGACGCCAAGGCTTGGGTAGAAAGGGCTCTTCTGGACGACCTGGAATTCCAGGACCACAAGGACAAATGGGACGTCCTGGAGATACTATTTCAGGACGTAACGGCCAATCAGGAAGGCCGGGAAAAAAAGGTTTGAAGTTTTCAAATGCTAAATTTCTAACGCATTTCTGACAGGATCCCTGACAAGGTTTATTATTTTTTTCTTGCAAAATTGAAAGTGTTTTTGCAAACAATGCTTCCAGATTGCCAGATAGCTAATTCATCTCATATCTCACATTACATTTTACATCTCCTTCCCAATCTTTATGAAAGTATCAGTACTCTTTCATCATTTCAGTCATTACATACATTCACTATACTGACGTGAATGTTTTACAGGGGAGAAGGGATTCCCTGGATTGGTTGGATTCCCTGGATCACCTGGACGTTTTGGAGGCTCTGGACAGCCAGGGGGTAAAGGTCAACCTGGAATCCCAGGATTGGATGGCGAAAATGGAGTAAAGGGCCCTCTTGGTTTTAAAGGTATACCAAAAACTTAAAAGATTAACATTACAAAGATTAAAACCAGTTAACATGTTACTGATATATTATGGTTGCTTATTTGTATAGTATACCATGCAAAAATAGATTCCAAATGTGTGTGTGTGTGTGTGTGTGTGTGTGTGGGGACCAGGGGACCGTGGAGAACCAGGCCAACCAGGTCCTCCCTCTCAACGCCTTCCACTGCAACTTATTAAAGGAGACCAAGGTACTCCTGGAGCTACAGGACTGCCTGGTTTTCCAGGACCACGAGGTACAGAAATGCTCCCATGGCCACTGGTTCTCATCTGTCTATGAGCAAAAAACTGTAGAATACAGAATAGCAAGCATATTGTACAATGCAATGTTCTTTACCTGTGGTAGTCAAAGTTGAGCTTGAACATGATCTTACACACAGCAGTTCCTTTTTGGTTTTGCTTAGAAATTGCAACCTGTCGTCATCCCATGCCAGACATATAACAGGCATTGTCTTTAAACAGGTGATAAGGGAATCCCAGGTTTGCCTGGTCGTTCAGGCATTCTTGGTAAGGTAGGACTTGTTGTTAAGGGTCCACCTGGTGATCCAGGATTCCAAGGGCGCACAGGTTCTTCAGGATTTGCAGGACCTAAAGGTGGACCTGGTGTTTTTGGTTTCCCTGGCATGCCTGGCCCTAGGGTAAGTCAACTTACTGTGTGGTGCCAATCCAGCTAAATGATAGTATTTAAGTAAATAGTCAATGGGGAATACAGCTGCATGAAAATGCAATATTGACTGCAGAAAATGTCTGTATTCTCTTATGTTTTGGTTGAACACTTTATTTGATGCATTTTGATCCCTTATGCAGGGTGATGATGGAGCTCCTGGTTTGTATGGACAAGCTGGTATTTCAGGATTGCCTGGTAGCAAAGGTGAGTTCTTCTTTGCATATAAATAAATTTCTCCATGAGAACACAATCCATTCAAGATTGTAATGTTTGACTGTGTATTTGGTTATATTTATCATAATAATCATCCCATGCATGTTCCTGTAAAGGTGAGAAAGGAGACTCTACTGGAGCACCTGGGGCCCCTGGAAGAAGGGGACTTTTAGGAGATTTTGGATTCCCTGGTGAGCTTTGTGCTTTTCTTTTCTTCATTTTTAACAGTTGCTTGTAATTATTAACTGTTTAATTTTACTGATCACATAATGGATGCTGTCAGGGAACACATTAAGCCTGAGGAGATTATGAAAGTGATTTTGTATTTTATTATTAAAATTTTACAAACATATGTCTAGAGACCCTGGTGTTTTTGTGAATAAAAGCACTTAGCCTAATATAATAAACATGTTCATATCCAATGTTATGACCAATTAAAATTACTAATGAACAATTTGTGACTAGGAAACTGAAAGGCATCCTTTAACAATATTATTATTTTAATATCCTGTAATATAAAATGCCATTGTTAGCGATTTGTTTATGTAATACCTCAATGTCATTATTTTCCCTTTCCATTGTATTTGATGCACAGGGCGCCCAGGCTTTGGTGGTGAACAAGGTTCTCAGGGTTTGCCAGGAGATTTTGGATATCCTGGGCAGAAAGGACTACCTGGAGATCCAGGAAGGCCTGGGTCAGGAGGTAATCCTTTTGCAGAAACATATCCTTTTAATTAGTTATTATATTAAACTGATGCTTCTTTTAACTTGTCTTACACGTCATGTACCTTCGGTCAGGTCAACCAGGGCCACGTGGCACTAAGGGTCTCTCTGGTTTTCCGGGACAGGGCGGACGGGATGGTGAATCAGGTCTACCTGGGACTCCAGGTCGTGCAGGACTAAAAGGTCAGTCTAGTTAAAGAGCATAATTTTTTATACAGTTACAGCCAGAATGTCTGCAATGTTTGCTACAGATATGTTGTTTTTATACAAGTAATCTATAACTTTGCTGACAGCTATACACCTAGGCTATACAAACAGGCTAGGTTTCTATTAAAATAAGCAGCAAGATTCAAGAAGCTCCCAGCTCAGTTAATGGGTCTAGCAACTAAACTTCTTATATTTTATGTTAACTACTGCAACTTTACACAAATGCTAATTTTTTTAAGTATGTTTAATAACACACTTTTCCTAATTTTCTTATAGGTTTATCTGGATCCCCTGGTTTAGATGGACTCAATGGACTTTCAGGGCCCAAAGGTCAACCGGGTATACCTGGTAAGAATATCTACAGCTATTGATACTTCCTGCATTTCAAATGAGTCCACACACAGTCAGCAGCCACCTTGTGGTAGACCATGTACTTAAAACTTAAAGTGACACAGTTAAATCTGTCCACAGGTGTAGTAGAGGGCGGTCAGCCTGGAGGCCCAGGATTGAATGGACTAAAAGGAGAAAGAGGCACATCACTGCCTGGAGCACCAGGATTTCCTGGAGTAAAGGGAGCCCAAGGAGACATTGGTAAGAAAATAATAAACATTATAATCAGCTCTTTCTAACACGATCATAAAAATGAGTTATTTAGCTAGGCAGAACCAAGAACATAACAACCCATGACACAAGCAAATGAAACCACACTAATAAGGTAGAGATAGATCATTTACTACTACTACCATTTCTTCTAGCCCTGACCAATCACACTAATATCACTACATCAACTACTGTGACCACTATCACCACCGCAACACAATTAGTACTACTTCTACTACTATTACTTCACTACTACTACTAATACGTTTTTATATTCTCCCTAGGTTTTGAAAAGTTTGTGAGATTAAGTGCATAATATTAAGTAAATAACTAAATCTCTGCAAGAAATGTAAAACATTAAATTACTAAAATGCACATTTCTAGATACAGAAATACCTGTTCTGTTTCAGGACTGTACTTACCCCAATATGTTGATCCTATTATTGTGTTCTTTGTTAGGTTACCCTGGACGGCCAGGGTTTCAAGGTCCTCCAGGTCCGCCAGGACGATCCATTGCATCTGGAATTCTTGGTCCTCCAGGAGCTGCTGGTCTACCTGGACTAGATGGTGAAAAAGGTAAGCCTGTTTTTTAATGACTGTCAAGTTAAGTAAAATTATATTTTGCACATGGAGCAAAAAGACCAGAAAGAGATGAGATTCAAAATGGTTATCTAATTTTTTTTAAAATACCACTTCAATGATAAAGTGTTTTATCTTCCTGGCTCCCTATCTAACTGATCTTTCTATGAGCCAGCCATATGAGGACCTTTTTAAAAAATGGCTGTTTTATAGGTGTTCCTGGCTCCCCTGGTCCTCGTGGGCCATCTGGGCCTGGAACAGACCAGGGTGACAGAGGAGATCATGGATTTCCTGGATTACCTGGAATCCCTGGGACACGTGGCGAACCTGGATTTTCAGGAGGACGTGGGCCACCTGGCAACTCAGGATTCAAAGGTTCTTGTATGGAGAATATTTATGACATTACCCATCAGTATACTGAGCTATTACAGTGCCTTGCGAAAGTATTCGGCCCCCTTGAACTGTTCGACCTTTTGCCACGTTTCAGGCCTCAAACATAAAGATATAAAACTGTAATTTTTTGTGAATACTCAACAACAGGTGGGACACAATCATGAAGTGAAACGAAATTTATTGGATATTTCAAACTTTTTCAACAAATAAAAAACTTGGGCGTGCAAAATTATTCAGCCCCCTTAAGTTAATACTTTGTAGCACCAACTTTTGCTGTGATTACAGCTGTAAGTCGCTTGGGGTATGTCTCTATCAGATTTGCACATCGAGAGACTGAAATTTTTGCCCATTCCTCCTTGCAAAACAGCTCGAGCTCAGTGAGGTTGGATGGAGAGCGTTTGTGAACAGCAGTTTTCAGTTCTTTCCACAGATTCTCGATTGGATTCAGGTCTGGACTTTGAC